>CP137669.1:15765977-15837958 GCA_037976565.1 Mesocentrotus franciscanus | reverse complement strand
TCACAGATTGAAACCGAAGCAATTTTTAATAGTCATAGTGTAAACAAATCTATGGTAGAACCTTTATACCTTGTACCCTCTTGTAGTAAGATGATATGAGCAGTATTAACAAATTTGAGGTGTAGATGCATGTTGGTGTAGATGTATGTATGAGCAGCATTAAACATAAATTGAGGTGTAGATGTATGTTTTGCAGGTTTCTTATGCTGTACATTTTATTAGTTGCACCAAATTTATTTAAAAAATACATGAAAAGTAAAAACCACTCATAGCAACTAAGGCATGCTTTAAGCTTGTTTAATATATGACAAGAGTTCATATCCACTTTTGCACTGTTTTTGAATGGATCTGCAGATGTCTTGATATCAATATATTTAATGATTTTAAACTTAAAATAATTGTCACAATATTTTCACACTTGTACATCTTGCATTTTAAATTACTCTATTACTGATAGTTCTTAATTCTCATGTTTAATTAATTTGCAATTTATTTGATCAGGATTGATATTGAAAAACAACACTAATTTTTTTTTAATTGGGAAAAGCTTATCGCCTCAGAAATTAACTATTTGCAGGAGTTTCTGGTTAGACTACATTTTGTTTGGTTTATGCTTCTGTATAGTCGCCTATTGTATGTAACATTTTGTATGATTAAACTAATTTGTTTGTCCTGTAATTAAATTTTGAATTTCAAATGTTTATGTCTTTGACGTACCGTAGTGGTGTGGAGCATGAAGATAGAGTCCTCTCAGTTGGCCAACAAGAGAAGGAGAAGGAGGAGGAGGAGACGAGAGATGTTGAGATGCAAGAAGAAAAGACCTTCACTCCTCGTCATGCCAACATTACCAACGACTTCCCTCTTTATCTGGCTGGCTGCAACTGTAAGTCACCTAAATATTTGTGTACTTTTTCATGAATTTGATGTCTTCGAAATTCAGTGTAAAATTCAGAAGTTATGACTATTTTCATCATAGCTTGGATGAAAATGCAGTAATATTAATTTTCTTTGTATCCCAAGTTAAAAATATTTTAAAAAGTCCTATATCAATGCAACTGTTATTAATACTATTATCATTATCATTATTTTCAATATTATTATTTTCAATATTATGAGTAAAGATGATTTTATTATAGATAGTTTTATTGTGCTAAATAATTGTATATGGACATGTTGGATATTCAAATTTTGATGTAGAGAAATATGGGGAGAAAAGTGACAAAAATTGTTTCCAATGGATAGCTGATACATGTACATGTATGCTTAAAAATTTCCATAATTTGTTCGAAATATACTGTATATACATACTCATACATAAAACTTCAGAATTGATTTGCAAGATACATCAGTTGCTTGGCTAGGTGTCCAGTCAACTTCCTGTGCTGTTCCATCAAAGTACCCTAGCTAGGTTCCATCAGCTTTCACAATGAATTTCCTGTTCATTTATTACCATTTATCAATGCAATGTGAGATAATGTGCCTTTGAAATTTTCCCTAACAATTGGGCAGTGCCTGGAGCGTACGATCCCTAATATTTCTGTTATGAATCTCATCAAAAATTTGGTATGGAACCCTGACATATGTCATCTAACTTGTTCTTTTTAGGTCAGTAGAAAAGTAATGTGTGTAAATGTTTTGATTGTTATCACATGGTATCTCATATGAACAGCTTCTCAAGCAGTGGAAGAGAAGCTGGCTTACTTGGCACCTACTGCTGGCGATGTCATGATTGAACTGGGTAAATGTCCAAAGTTCTTCACCTTTAACTCTTCCCGACCGGCCTCAACCCCTCCCCTACCTCTCATCTTCCCCTCCTTTACCCCTCCTCTATCCTGCATCTTATTATTTTACCCTTATACACCTCCTCTACCCTTTTTTTATTCTTACACCCCCCCCCCCTCCTCTCTAGCCCTCTTTCACCTTTATACCCCTCCTCTACCCCCTCTTTTACCCCAGTAGCCCTCTACCCCTCCTCTACCCCTCATCTACCCCTCATCTACCCCTTTCTCTTCCTCTCCTCTTCTTTACTCCTCTACCCATCCTCTACCCCTCATCTACCCCCAATACCCACCCTGCTCCCCTCCACCTCCTTGAAGCTGTATTTGTTGTGGCTATTGCACTTGACTCGTTTGAATCTTATTCTTCCTCACCCTTACCTCACCCCTTTCCTGAAGCAGTGTATATTGTAGCCATAGCACTTGACCCATTTGAGTTTTGCAATTTCCTGTTGCCTTCCTCTTAATGTTGGCTGTTTACTTTTTACTGTAAGAAAACAGGGTAGGCTGTCTTTTCATAGAGATGTGAGTCTGTCAGCTGAAAACAAAATGACCTACTTGAATTTCCTCCTAGTTATGTTTTTTGAAATAATCTTTTAAACTTACTGTATCATGATTTTGGAACACTTATATGAATATCAACCCTAATCAGTGAAATTTGAATCATTGCAATAACTATATATGAGTAGGCTAAAGTTGCCTTTTTATACAGATTTCAGCTTCTAAAGTATATATGTAGTAGCAGCATTTCTTAGTTCTCTAAATATATCCATGAAGAGAAGAGAACACCATTTTTAAATGTTAGACAGATTTTATGTTATGTATTATTTCATAGTGTAAATAGTTTTGTAGAAATATTGTACAATTCAGCCCTTGAGATGTGATGCATAATTCTGACTTTAAAAATATTGTTACAAATAAAAAAAATAACCATTGTTATTTTATCTGTGATGTACATTTGATAAGACAGGTTGAAGTGTACTTCTTCTCTTCAATGTTTTTTTTTAATCAATTATTTTCTATTTTTTATGTCCACATTGTTAGATCCCTCAGACAGCCAGAGGATGGACCTTACCAGCGAGTTCAAGGAATTCAATGAATCCGACAGCTTTGTGCCCTTTGACCCCTTTGCACCCCTACCCAGCCAAGCCAAGGAGAGTGTTCCCCAGAGTAACAACGAGACTGTCATGAAAGTTCAGGTACAGTGAACAAAATCATTGCCCTAGCCAAGGAGGCTTGAATGAAGCTTTAGAACAGGACCTAGAGGCAATGGCCCTAAATTCAGAAGGGCTACCTCAAATTAACAATTTGGTTCGAGTTGTTTTGGTTTAAAAAACAGGTTCTGACCATGACCTTCGGAGCCAGGTTTTTTTCATCCGTTCACCTATCAGTATAGAGTTTGCAATCACTTTGTACATACCTAAAACTTGACTTGTGTAGGTTAAAAAGATGGCTAGAATTTCATGCCACAGTTCATTCTCCAATAAAAAATATTAATATCAAATTATGTACAAATTCAATGCAAAGTCTGTACTGCTGTCTCACATGTATGGTGCATCTGGCCCTAGTTTTAACTAAAACCGTGATCACTCAGGTGTATTAACAATGATTCTATCGTATAAGAGGATCCTTGTTACAGGACAATATAAGATTAGTTGTGTCCCACATATTATGGAGTTTAATAGAATAGTAAGAAAATATCGATGATGAAAGTAGGATTGCACTTGCAGTTTAGGCATGTCCACATATCAAGATTTTTTTTTTACTTACAAGATATTATTTTAGACCTGCCCTCTTGATGATATTCTTAAAGATTGACCACAATTTGATACCAAGTGATAATTCTTTATGCTAGAAACTGCCCAATGTTTTCATTTGCACTTGAAATATTGTTAATACTACCTTTATATTAATATCAATATATAAACCAAATGAAGAGTGTTCCAGTATTTAATCAACCAACTGTGCATTTTACTACAATATATTCCTGGATGATGAAAGCGACAAGTGATTATGTACCAGACGAGATTGAAGCATGCTTACCATTTAAAATGTGTATAAAGACCACTTAAGGGAGACAAAAAAACTGCAGTTTATTAACAGGTTCTATGTGTACAGGTTTCAGTGAAAAGTACAACATAAAAACTGTTCATCAGGAACAAAACAATAACCAGGTGGTTGCTAAAACAGTATTGCCCTTTTGCTGTTTGTTTTCTACATAGGATCCCGGTGTTCTGAAGACCCAGTATCTGTGTACCAACAATGATCCCCTGCTGCATGAGAAAAGACCAAACCTGGATACAGAGAAACTCCCTACCAATGATATGGTAAGAATCCAAGTTTTAGAAGTACTTACAAGGCTTATTGTCTTACCAATTTTCTTTGTAAGATATGATACAAATATAGGTTTGCATTTTTATAATGAGTTAGAACGTAGTTAAAACGCAGTGAAATATATGACATGTGCTCAATCATTTACCAATTATCAAACAAAAAGATTTATAATTGTTGCAGTAGTGGTAATATTTACCATGAGATGAAAAGGTGTCAGTGATGATCATAAAAAAAATTGAAGAAAAAAAAAATGACATTGGAAGATGATGGTATTGATTTTGTTTCATAGGTTGCCAAGCAACAGATTCCATGTGATGAGCTAGCCATGAGGGCACCCTACATTCCTATGGGTGAGGACTTTGACCTGTCAACGGACCCTCTTCTTGGGGATATGGATCCCTTTACTAGCGAGACTTGGATGCCAGTCGATCCTTTTGGGACAGGTTCCATGTGAGTACTTATGACCCATATATATAATACATGGAATATGAATAGATTTCAAACCAGCTTAAAGTACAAGTCCACTCCACTGAAAAGTTGAGCTGATTAGATAGACAAAAATCTAAAAAGCCCAAATATAACTTGGATTTGGAAAATGGTGCTCAGATTTATTTTTAATAATTTTTTTTAATGAGCAAAAAACAAGTTAATGATCGAGTCGGTTGTGACGTAGGGTCCTCACAACATAGATTCGTAATGTAACCAAATTTAATGCATACGTCTTTGTGAAGTGCCTCGATACAAACTATTTCGTTCACCTGATAAGAATAATGAAACACTATTATTCTTATCAGGTGAATGAAATAGTTTGTATAGAGGCACTTCACAAAGACGTATGCATTAAATTTGGTTACATTACGAAAATAGCCTATTGTCAGAATGTATACCGCTGGCACTTTCGTTGTGAGGAGCATACGTCACATCCGTACAGCAATATAAATGTTTTGCTTGAAATACCCGAAACAAAAATCGCTCTTAAAAATCACCTGATTGAAGTACGCCCGTGATATTTGGCAGTTTTAACCTTTGATTTATTTACAACATGTTATAATTTTTGAAAATCGGAGTGGACTTGGGCTTTAAGTCAGTGAAAATCATTTGGTAATTAATATTACTTTTTTGAGAGTATAAGCTATTTTCTCTATTGACGTTATAAAAGGTAATATTGATCTAGATTTGCTATTGCTCTGAAGTGACTTTATCAAACAAAAGATATTTAATTTTTAAAAAAAAATGAATCTGTATAGTTTTAAATGCTCAAATAGTATTAATGCTTTGAACAATTTGGTAAAGGGGATTTGGGATATGTTTTTCTTGAAATGCATCTCTTGTCATCTGTTCTTCTGGGCATACAAGAGAGTGTCTTTGAAGCCAAGGGTAAGTCATATGTAATATCCTATGCATATGTTTCAGAGATATTGTGTTCTCATAAGAGCTATTGTGTGGTTGTTTCATTACACACAGTGATAAGAACCTAAGGCAAATGGAAGACAACGGCATGGAATACTCAGCATCACAGGGCAGTAGCTGTCGTACATCACCCTTCAACCCATCTCTCATGTCATCTGGCAGCCCTATGGAGTCTTGTAACAGCAGTCTGAGTGGAAGCGTACCCAACCTCTTCTTTCCCAACTCCTCCCCCAGCACCCCTCAACATACCCCGCTTCTCCTCTCTCCAGCCTTGTCCCCCCACAGTTGTGCCCCTACGCCGATGCTGCACTCGCCCATGAACCCCAACCTGCTGTCTCCACTAGGCCAAGCCCCTCATCAAGACGACAGACTCTTTGCATCACCCCTCCCATCCCCTGCTCCCATCCAGCAACCATTGGGCGTGTACATCCCGTACCCACCCATGTCATCCTACCAGCAGGTGTCTCCTTGCCCTCAGAGCATCATGTCCCCTCCTCAACAGAGATGTCAAACCAACCTGCACTCCCCGCCCCTCAAACGGAAGCTGGAGCCCCCAGACTGTGGTGACTGTCCGCCTAGAAGCAAGATAAGTCGATCAGATGGCTTGCTAGGGATGCTTGGGATGAGGAATGGGAGAGGAGGAGATGATGACAGGGTCACATATGTCAAGAGAGAGCCAGATCCGGAATCTGAGAGATCAGTCACAGGTAATAGTACTTCTCAGTCAGAACAATTGCGAATTTAATTTTACACATATTAAAAGTTCTTTTGAGTATTGGAATACCAATATATTCATTTCAAAGCTTCATAGGCAGCAAGAAAACTGAAAAACAGGTGATCCAATATCTGCTTTGGGCTCTTTTTTGACAAAAACTTAGAATTAGGACTTTGGATGCTAATCAGTTCTGGGTTAGGATTAGTGAGGTTAGGCATATATTGTACACTCTAAAAAGTATATATGCAGTGAAGTATTTGTGAGAAAAGAAATTGGCACAGTGAGAGGACTGCATAAAATGTCAGTTGAAGTACCTGTAGCTGATTGGAATTGAATTTGATTAAACTGACAAATCAATCCTTATTTTAACCTCTTCCACAGTGCAATTAATATTGTCAATTTTATTATCTAAATTATCTTTGATTATTAGGTGAGAGCCCTTACATAGACACAGGCACCCGAGGTGGACAGCAGCAGCAGCGGGATAGCAGCATGGATCTACTATCAGCACTCCTTCATAAGGTGGATAAAGACAATGTCAATCCATTCAGACATTCACAGTTACTGCAGATAGTCGCTCAAAGGGTAAGTATCTGTCTTTACAAGGAAATTTATATGTATGTTATATTTCATCTCTGTACATTAGCTCATGACAGCCAGATGGGTGCTGACTGAAATCATTTTACTTTGAGTTAATGTCCTTTTGGCTCTGAAGAGGCAATATCTTGTGTCAAAATATGCTTGCTTTTGAAACATCTGTAAGTTTGATGAATGCATGGGACTAAAGCTGGAAAGGCATATACAGAACTGCTTATTATTTTGACTAGGACTAGAAAATATATGTTTATTCCAGAAGGTCACAGGAGAGAGAGAATCTACCATTCTATTTCAAATGTAGCTTAATGCTCAGCTTGATTTATTATAGCTATAATGAAATGGTTGAACAGATAATGAACCTACAAATACCAATCGTAATTTGGTTTTAATGAGAGCTTACAATTCATATAACCTTTACCTCAGAGGTCTTGCTTGAATGGTATTTTTTCATTGAAGACACAGATTATTTTAAATGTCTTTGTGTGATGTTTATTATTAAATTTGACTTTCCAGAAAGAATTTCTTTTAGGTGAACCAGTAGCATTTTCTAGTTCTTTCAGCATTGAGTGATCAAAAGATGTTCATTGGGAGTATGCATACATGATTTATTCATGCTTCTGACTTAATTGATTTCATTCTAAACTTTTGTAGGTCTCTGGAAATGGCCCCTCCAAAACCCGCAACACTCCACTGCATGCAAGTATGGCATCCCTGCCACCATCCATCAATACCAAGGGTCAACCAGAGCCGCAACAGGCACAACCAGGCCAAGGCAGAAAGAGCAGTATCACCCAGCTCTTAGGGCGAGATGTGATGCCTTTAGGAGCAGTCCTACCCCTCATCACCAACCTGGATGCAGAGGTGAATGCTCCATTGCCTAATACCAACAGGCTGCTGCAGGGTGAAGACCTCCTGCAGGCCCTAGACCTAACAGCCCCCTACTGACCCTAAGTGACCCCTGTTAAAACAGGGACAGAGAGAGGCTAAAGGTTATACCTAAGTCATATCATGCTTGAAAAGCAAATTGTTGATATCCAGAAAAGCTTTCCATAAAGACTTATTGTCTTGTATAGGCGATCTGATATATAAAGAAAAAGAAACACTGTCGTCATGCCTTGGTGTACATGCTTCAAATTTCCGAAACTTGCTCAAAGACATGCTACAAGTTCTACATCATGGAGGAAAAAAAAGACAGAATTAATGATGGGATTTTTGTGCATCTCCCTTTTTAATCCTTTTTAATTGATACTGTACATAAAAGGAGAGTAGTGGTAAAGTACATGTAAGTTTAAGGTGGATCATATATCTTTCAAATATCTGTGTATGAATATTGAACCTTGCAGCCAGTGACAAGTATTTTAGAGGATGTGCACAAAACAAAAAATGATGCCCTATAAATGCACAAATGTGATTGATGTTTATCGGTGTTAGCACATTATCTATGTGGCTTTTGATTGTGTGTTCTACAACATTAAAAGGTATCTCTGAAGCCTAAACCATGAATAGAACTGCTAAATTGTACTTGGGCACTTGACTGCAAATAGAGACAATATTTTGCTGCTATATATATTCTTACAATGTACATGTTCTTCGGTGTATATTCTACCTATACATGTACATGTAGGCACATTTAAAACCTTTTATCCTGCAGTATATATTGTTTGGCTATTGTTGCTCCTGTATTTTACAAAATGTAGCTGCAAACTTATTATAATTTTTATCATTTTTTTTTTTTTTAATAATTGTATTTATTCATTTTTTATGGGGAGGGGGTGGAGGGGGTCTCACAAGCCAATGTTACCCATCATTGAACCCCTTTTGGGAAGTGATGAATGAGCATGACTAGTTGGACTAGTTGGACTGGTTATAGCAGACATGTAATCATTTAGATTGTGAATACATGCAACATTTCTTGGACTTTTTGAAAGACAAGTTGGCAGCCTAAGATATCCAAACTTTATCTTTTCAAAAGCATGAGGATAGATGCACCTTGTTGCACAATAACATTATATTACTATTCATTTACACGTATATTGCGGAGAATATGCAGCAAACATCTGGCTTATTTTATTTTATTTCTTTAGTTTCTAAGATCAGTAAACTATTAAAGGA
Organism: Mesocentrotus franciscanus; assembly: GCA_037976565.1. Lineage (NCBI taxonomy): Eukaryota > Metazoa > Echinodermata > Echinoidea > Camarodonta > Strongylocentrotidae > Mesocentrotus > Mesocentrotus franciscanus. The sequence goes on along the minus strand of CP137669.1, from coordinate 15,829,015 downwards.
TACAAAAGAACAAATGCTTGTATGCATTGTTTCCAAATTATGCTTTCCTGATGACACGTAGATCTGAAATTGTATTTCTGATCTACTGATCAAAAGAAATAATTGCAGCTGTAGATTTTTGCTTTCTTGTCAAAACATTGGATATCATGCACTTGTTATATATACCCAAAATAGAAATTTTTTGGGGGAAATGAATTTTGTATAGAAGATGATTTATATTTTCACCCAACAGTGTTTCTTGTTTAGTCCAAATTACTTGTATATATACTGTGATGTAAAGTAGGTCATTACTTTACCTGTAGGTATTTCTTCTCAAAATTCACACACTTTGTGTAGCTATATTTTGGTAGGCAAGGTAAATTTGGGGAAAGGTTTAAATTTACAGAGAAGAATCCACAAATTGTCCATTTCTTCACCAGATAATTTGAAAGAGAGAAGGAAATTATTTTCCTTTATTTTGTTATCTTAGGGAAGAAGCATGGAGGGGTCTAATACAATTATGTATAAAAACTTAAATATATTCTTGATACAATAGATAGATGGAGGTTGAAAAAAAACTTCATAATTTTGTACACAAAAGTATTTTTCTCCATTTGTTTGTTTCTCTTTCGTTATCTGTGCATTTGTGTGTGTGTGTGTTTGTGTGTCTTTGCCAATAATGGAATTCATTGTGGAGTTAAATAGGACATAATTCAGATTACTCCTACATGTTGTGTTTAAACAACAACTAATGTGTGTCATGTTAAGATTACGATGTCCAGAGTTATTTATTTTATTCCTCGTGGGAAGTAAATGATGTATTTTATATTATGGGTGTCATCAGGCACAAATGAAATGTTTTTGCCAAAACTGATTTATTTTTCCTAAACACATAACCTTGAAATAATTGATTGAGAATATGTACAATATTTTCCATCTAGTTAAATTCTAATTTTTAAGCATAAATTACATTGAGAGGGGCATATGCTGTAATCTAATTTTTCATATTGTTAGACAGAAATATGACTGTGTTGTCAGCATTTTGGCTTCTCATTGATTCTCAGAAGTCAAACAGTCCTCTACCCATATATTTTTACACAGATGTAAATTCATAGGTATAGCTGTTGCAGCTGCAATTAACTACATAGGCCTTAATTGTGCTTTGTCATTCATTTATACAGTGAATAACTACAACAGACTTTCATAGACAACTCTATAATACTCTCAATATCTGCTATATTTTTGTGAAAAATGGAAGAAAACAGATCATGGATACATGTGTAATTCTATCCCTGTAAATACATCGCTGTATACTATCTGCTACCTATTGCGATAATGTAGTGTGTTCATCTATGTTATCGATGTCAATATTTTATGGATGTGTTAAACTCTGAAACTGAAGGAGATAGTTAACACTATGTGATGGATGTGATAAGTATTTGTTTACTGGCTAATCAAAATTGTACTTCAATTTATATGAGAGTGTAAGTTTACTTACATAGCTTTACCGTAAATATATATGATGTACATGTGTGTATATTCATTTGTGGAAAAGTATGAGGCAAGTAAGAGTGTTAAATATTGTGGTTGGGAGCACTCCACAAATGATCAAAGCAAGCACAATTCCATGATGAATCATTCAGTTGAATTGGAGATTGAAATACAGTATAAGTGGGACCCATTTCACAAAGCCTTTTTTCAATGACAAATGACAAAAATCAGTGACAAATCTGCTGATAACCAATCAGAAGCAAGGATTTCAGTAGCTTATAACAAAAACTGTCATTTGTCACTGATGACAAGTTTTGTGAAATGGGACCCTGATGTTTTCTTATGTTCAAGCGTTTGAATATGTACTCTAAAGATCAAGCATGTTATTTGATATGAAATGCAATGGTATTTGGGGAAATCATAGAACTTTGATATCACTATTGTTTGGCACTCCTTATACATGTGTAGTTTTAATATTTTCTCTCAAAATGATGATGCTTCATGGTAGTATTTGTTGTGTGGGAAAACACACTAGTATCACATTGGATATGTACATGTAAGGTTAAGTTATCTAGATCACTGCATAATATTTGATTATGTAACATTTGATTTTACCTAGCTATCGCATAGACAGTTTTGAATGAAAGTATCCTTTTTTGGCTTGATTAACAAACTTTAAATTTGTTGAAATGAATTGCCCATTATTACATCACAAAGTTTATTAAAAAAAAACATACAAGGGACTAGATAAGAATGAGATTGTAGGGTGTAGGAGGAATGGGTTTGTATTTTATTCAAAATTGTACATAAGTATATGAATGGGAATTTGGGCATATTTTTGTTCAGCTGTGTTTGTGTAAGTGTGTTTTGTTCGCTGAATATACTCTAGAATTAACTTTTCATGATTCAAACAATATACAAGCAAAAATATGTCTTAAGAAAAGAAAATGCTTTCATTATTACTTTGGCAAGCTGCTAGCTCATGTAAATTGCAGTTGATTTGCTTGAACATGTATACATCAGAGTCATTAACCCATAGTTTAAAAAACAAAATTGTTGGATATTTAATTAAAATTTTTCACATTAATAGATAAAGCAGAGAGGAAAAATAGGGAGATTGGTGTGAAGTAAAACATACAAAATGATATCTTGGATTTGCAGTACGATTTAATACAATTGATTAGACCTTAATGTGTTAGCTATTGACTTGCGTTATTGTACAGACTATACGGTGATGGACTGTTAATACAACAGCTTGTATGTAAGTTTATGTATATGATACATGGTGTATGTTATAATATCTAAGCTGATAGTGGCCCAATTTGCTTGCTGTACAGTGGTAAATAGTGGTAAATAGTCGCATGGAATCTGCATAAGTTCTGTCAAATTATTCAAGCAGTTACAAAATATGAGCAAGAGAAATTGTCTTCTTCTTTTTTTGGCATGGCATTAGAAACATCAGTTTTGTTTCCCTGCAGACTGCATAGAGATGAATGCTAGGACTGTCCCTTGTGTTGCAGGCTGCCTGCAGTGGGAATGGTATTGAATATCTTTTTTGATATGCCATTCTCCTTATAAAAAAAAGGTATTTGCAACAATATTTAAATTTGTCCCTTTTATTTTCCAAATTCTTGACAGTGTAGTTAAATCTTAGATCATCCCTATATCTTGCTGTACTAGTACATTGTAGGTTTATGTGTTTAAAAAAAGGAAAGAAAGAGAAATCATGTTTAAATAATATTATGTGGTGTTCTGATTATGTTTGCTCAATCTAACTATCATACATGCTTTTTTGCTATTTCTAAATGACCTTGGATTGATTTAATGTAATAGTCTTGCCAAGTACTAAGGGGGAGGGGGTAATGTGTATTCCATTATTGTATTTGCTGCACTGATTACTATTCTTAGAATGTTTTTTTTTTTAAGAGAATATTTTAAAATGATAGATGTCTTCTTTTTATTATTTGTAAAAAAGAATAACCATAATAAGGTACTTTATGATGCTTATGAAATGTCTGAAATAATTATTATCTTAATGTTACTCTTTGGTGTACAACTCCTTATCATATTTCTTGAAAAGAGGGGAGAACAGTTGTTACAACTCATTTTTAAATCATTTATGGACAGATATATGTTATAGAAAGACAGAAAGAAGACTCCATTAATAGCTATTTTTGCTCAGTTGACTTCAATCTTTAATTCTTATTTAAAATATTACGTGCTCCATCAGTTCAAACTGATTTTAAAAATCAGTGAACTAATGATAAGTATACCCAAAGTTGGGTTAATATCTGAGGGCAATTATGTAACAAAAGTGTACCTGACAAGTAATTGTGAAGATACACAATAAAAGTAGGTACAGTATTAGAACAAATGTCCTAAGTTTTCAAGATGTATTTTACCAATATATATTGCAGCTTTGTTAATGTAGCTTACTTTCTGAAATATCTCTTCTTTTTTTCCTTTTCTTTTTAAAATCATCATTGTAATTTGATTTTATGGCAAGAAAAAAAAACTCAGTCATGCTCAATTGCTTTTAATGTTTTATTGAGTTTGTCATATAATGCATTTAGTTACAGGGTTATTATGTAGAGACTAGGATTATAGAGACTCCTAATAAAGTTAAAGGAAACCTCACCCCCCAAAAAGAACTCTAGTTATCCTGAGAGATTTATTGTATTCTATCCCATTAATCTACACCAAAGTGTATATAAGAGAGATCTAAATCAAGATATTCTTAGCATAATGTAATTTTTTTCAGCACAACATGAGCATCGCCATTTTCTTGATAATGTGATGTACTATACAAAGTTGTTTATCAAGTAAATGTACTTGTATTCAAATTTATGGATGTTCCCTTTACCACGCACTGTGTGTGGTGATGAAGTATTTCATTCATCTGTTATTGTCCTTGATACTACAATTCCCAGAACGCAAATTGCTCTTCCGGGGTGAAGGTTTAGCATAAATGAAATAGATTTGTTAAATGCTATATTTAGTATTTTTAAATAAATGTTCCCTTGTAATACATGTATATTTTTCACCAAATATAAATTTTACCTTCTCAGCTATGATTTTCCCTCATTGAAAAGTAAAGTTTTTGTTAGTGAATTAAAAAGTCCTTCCAACTAAAGCTTGGTGCGTGATACATGTACAAGTTCACCTGATACGTCACATTATCAAAGAAATGGCTGCGCCCTTGTCATGCTAAAAGGCATTACATCATGCTAAGAATATCTTCATTTATATATCTCTTGTGCACTTTTCGTAAGGAATATTTTACATCAAAAGGCAGGAAGAAGTCTCATCTGTCAGCATACCTACACTTATTGTGGGGGCGAGGTTATCTTTAAGGATGTTTATAAACGGTTTGTCATTAAAATAACACATGGCCATTCAATTTTATTTCCTAGTTCCTTTTTACATTGGGTTTTTAGAGATACATAAGAATCACAATTTGATCCTCCATTTTTTATGTCATTTGGTCATTTTAACCTCATGAAGAGAAAGAAATATCTGGACAATTTTCTTTATTTTATTAGAGAGAATAGATGTATTGAAATAATTTTTGAAGAAGGAATTTTTAAAAACCAAAAATATAAGTGTTTCATTGTTACTTCAAATAATTCCTCTTTTGATATCAATGATTTTCTGACATTATTCACCAAATGTGATATACAAGAGGAGTTTTACAACCAAAAATTTTCTTTATGCAATTCTTTGATGTATAAATTCTGCTACTTTTGACATACTGTATGGTATGATTATGGTACATAGAAGCAAGTTAAGATATGGTCCTTATCTTTGTACATTCAGATTTTTAATGAAACTTTTCAGAATAATAATTGATAATCAGAGTTGTAAACCAGACAATGAAATCACTCCATTCACATGTTAATGTAATGTGATAGGTCAGTACACATATGTATTCAAGTTCAATGCATGTCTCTCCCACAATGACTATTGATGACAATTTACATGTACATGTACATGTATGCAACCTGCATTCTGGCTATTGAAATACAGTCACATGTATCGGGTGAATTCAAAAGTTTGTCACTGGGCTCTTTGGGTACAAACATATATACATTTGAATACACATGTGATTGAGCTTATTCACCATGTCCAATGGAATTAATACTAGAGCTAGGAGAGTACAATGAAGTACAAGTAAATAATACCCTCACCTGATTCAATTTGTTTGTATGCCTGATCAATGTTCACCACTCACACCTAATAAAAAGGATTTGTTGTGATCTGTCCTCAAGTAATTTGTATGGTAATGAGATATTTGTAATCATTGTTCTTTTAAAAGTCTCGTTTGAATAAACATAGGACAAAAATAAATTGAACAGAGAGGGAGAGAGAGAGAGTAAGAGGGAGGGGTTATATAGGGAGGAAAAGAGGGAGGAAAAGAGGGAGAAAGAGAGAAAGAGAGGAAAAAAAGGGTAGAGGGAGAGAGAAGGATAGAAAGAGAAAAGAGAGAGAAAGAGAGAGTTGTCAATCTTAGAAATAAGAGGGCTAGTAAACGAGCTTATCAATGTATTCAAATTTTATGCATACTTCTACAACAGTTGCTCTCGACTCAAAAAGGTTGCCAGGTGTATTCAAATTGTATGCATACTTGCCTGACACAAGATAGTGTGTGACAGCTAGGGAGAGAGAGAAAGAGGGCTGCCAAATATGTTTACTAATGTATTGAAATTGTATGCATACTTCTCGAACAACAGTTGCTCTTGAATCATAAGGTTGCCAGGTGTATTCAAATGTTATGCATACTTGCCTGACATAAGCTAATGTATGACAGGGGAGAGAGAGAGAGAGAGAGAGAGAGGAAAAATTAGAGGTTTGTGGACCAGCTTGATGTATTCAAATTCTACGCATACTTCTTGAACAAAAGCTTGCCAGATATATTCTAATTCTATGCATAATTGCCCAACATTGCAATATAGTGTGGAAGTGGGTAGTGAGGCAAGAGAGAGACAGGGAGAGAGAGAGAGAAAAAAAAATTGAGGGCTTGTGGACTGGCTTGCTAATGTATTCAAATTCTATGCATACTTCATGAACAAAAGTCTTTTGATGACTGAATAGCTTGCCAGATATATTCTAATTCTATGCATAATTGTCCAACATAGCAATAGAGTGTGGAAGTGGGTAGTGAGGCCAGAGAGAGACATGGAGAGAAATTTGAGGGCTTGTGGACCGGCTTGCTAATGTACCGGTATTCAAATTATATGCATGCTTCTTGAACAAAAGTCTTTTGATGTCTGAATGCCTTGCCAGATATATTCTAATTCTATGCATAATTGTCCAACATAGCAATAGAGTGTGGAAGTGGGTAGAGAGGACAGAGAGAGAGAGGGAGAGGGGGGAAGAAATTTGAGGGCTTGTGGACCAGCTTATAAACAAGCTTACATGCACTAATGTATTCAAATTGTATGCATACTTCTTTTGATGACTGAAAAACATGCCAGATGTTCATGTATGTAAAATTTATGAATATTTGCCGGACATAACAAGATAGTGTCAGCAAGGGGGAGGGAGAGGGATGATTCTTAAACTACATAAAATGCACACTTATTACATGTAAATAAAACCACAAGTTATTTTGCTAGGAAGTTATTGAATTTATTGGTATTAATTTAACAAATCATATTGAACTCCTACCATAAATGTTGACTGCAATCCAGAAATAGTATTGAATTGAAATCTTTTTCTTTTTTTTCCATTTCGAAACTACCAATGGGTTCACAAGCAGTACTGTAAAACACACAAGCATCCCAAAATATAATCAGAATCTAATCCACTTCATGCTCCATCCTTTGAAAATTGTATAGCTATCTCATCATTCCATAACTGTATCAAATTTTCCTCCATAACTATCACTACATATGTATAGTTAAACAAACAGCATCTTATTCCAAGTACATTATGTCAATTATTTATGTCAACATATACAAGTTGTAAATTTCTCATTGAACTGCAAACATGCAAGCGTCAGTAAATTTCCACACAAAAGTCTGTATTCTACTAATCGAGTTAAACCCAATCAACAGTCTATCATCAATCTTAACAATTGGAAACCTTAGACCTCTGACTAATTTCCTGTGTAAAACCGGATTCTTGACAAAAGTCGGTTTTCAATTTTAGTGCCATAACGGCCAAAGAGTAATAAACATGAACCCTTTCCTTGACCATAATAATGAATGGGAGTGCTCCACTGAACCCAAGTTCTCCCATGAACGGTAGTGCTATCCTACATTAGATATGTGACTGCCTGCCTAGTTTACCCACAGTTGGCTTTTCATTCTCTTTACACAGCTAAATCATTCCCCAATTTGATGAATGCTAAACTTAAAGAACAAGTTTGAATTTCTCATTCATACAAACCTTTCAACAATTAATATAGTATTCAACCTACAACAACAATTAATAATCTTACATGCAAAGATTGTTAACCCTCACAAATAAAACACAAGTTATTAAAATCAGTTTGCTGACTTTTCATTCCGGGAATGAGTACTTGTTTGAATTGTCCCTTCAATCTATTGATATTCTCTTCTCTATGATGACATTTTGGTGGAAGATAACTACTAGCAGATTACAACAGTCCAAATACATTGATTGATTTTCACTATTAATGCACCATAAAAGTCAATAAACAAAAATCAAACATCTTCATTTACAAAAGAATAAGATATTACAATAAAGAAACATATATTCATCAAAGAGATACACTACTATATAGATATATGTATCCATTGCAATCAACTATTTCAATACTCCAAAGTTTCATTAGGAAAGCTCTATCAGTAACAAAATCAAATGAGATGTTACCAAGTGAAAAGTCTAGCTTCATTTCTTTTTAATCATGGGTGAAATGAAGACATTTCACCCATGAAGACATTTCACTCATGAAGGTTTTTTATCAGACCCAAGATATGTGATGTTATCTGATTTCACTCTTACTGCATTGCAAATCTCAGTGAAAACTGCTCATTATTATTTCATATTGTCATGAAAAGAAAATACAAATCATATAAAAGGAAGAAGTACAAATTATCTAACAGAAAATTTGACCATGTAGAATTTCAATAACTAAAATGAAGTTATAGTGGATATATGAAATATCTATACACAATGAAATTGTTCATCACCAAACTGCATGCACCAAAAAGCTGAACAACGTAGAAAAATTAATTTATGAAGTCATAATAGCTCAGAAAATTACATTTCTATCAATCTGGATTGCTATGCAATTGACATAGGCCAACATTTACATTCAATACAAAATCTAAAACAGTACAAGACACAATTCTTTCACATTGCTCTATGGATCTTAAAACTCTTTTGGTAATATATAGAAGCTGAAATCATTTTGCATAATTCCATTCAGTATCAAGGTACATCTAGTAGCTTCATAAGGGATACTTTATCAGCAAACAGTCATTATATCACTATAATTTACACAAATATGATATTTCAAGCTCAATAGTTATTGTACCTCACTTCAATTTGATGCACCAGTACATGACAAATGCCCTTATCACATACAAGGGAACTATATTGTAAAACATAATAACAAATCTATCATGGATTGAAACAATAATTGCAATTTCTTAATGATTTCAAATTTCAACAAGTTCCAAAAACATCATAAAATGATCACAAGATCATTCCTAAGCTGCTCTAAACCTCTGAATGTGTATTCTTCATTTGTGTAGCTACAAGTACAAACAGTCATGATTGAAAGCCAAGGACCATTAAGGAGTAATATTTATGCAAGTTAATATTTGATATATTAAAAGTATGATTGTGTGAGATGATTTTCTTTGTAGAAAAATATCACTGGAAGCACATGTCAATGAGCTGTTACAGCACATGTCTCTAACAAAATAGAAATAAAAGAAATCAAATTTCAGTAACTAGTTAATGTCTATGTATAGTCTATACAAATATTTGCAGTAAAATACAAGGCTACAAGTGAATAAAATTAAAAGTCTGCATTATAGGGTGCTATGGATAAATATAATCAAAGGCTACATCTTCTAATGGACAACTTTGTTTCCTTGCTTTGATTTAAATCCAATGAACCTTAAATGCATTTTTGTCTATGAGTTAGATGATCTAGAAATCTAAGTCCAGACTGATGCTCAACATTACCACAAACAAAAACAAACAAAACTCGGGTAAAACTCGTAGGAAGACCAGAAATATTACCCTTAAATTCATCTAATACTTAAACTAGGCCTACATACAGGACTTGGTATGGGTCCTGAGATAGCTTTGAGAGGGAGGGTCTCACTGTCAGAACTAAAATAGCAACATCTTTGATTAAATGACCTTCAATTGATACTCAGTAACAATCAGCACATCATTCAATGTATAACATAATGTAATAAGAGCAACTAATTAACCAGCCATGATATAGAAAGAGAGCACTTTGGTACTACCAAGGGAAATCATTGTGATTCAGTATCAGAGCGAGTCCAAGGTACTTGTCCTAAACGTTTCCAATCGCATCACCAATTTTAGTACACATGATAGTTGTATTTGGATGGTAGTCCTACGGCACCTTGGATCCAATGAATTATCAAGTAAAACAACGAGTTATCTTTGTTCATCTTCTAAACATAAAGGACATATAACGAATACCGTGGACTTGCCATCTGGTAACCAAGCCAAGTGCGAATATTCTTTCAAAAATATACCCCCAAAATAGTAAAAATAGCCTCATATCTACTTCAAATTTCAAGAACCCTGGGGGTTAAGAACTATAATAGAAAGAAGACAACATTGATCACATTGCATAACTATTACATAGAAACTTCATGTACATGTACCATGTCAAATATAAATGAGTATCATAAATGGTGATAGGTTCTTTTGTTCAAGGGTAGGTGACCCTCTTTAAGAAATAGTCACTGTATGTCACATCACACTGTCATGCCACTAGTATGGGTAAGAAGGTTTAATGATACACCATTTCTTTACAAGTAAGATCATATTCTTATATACTTTTGTGAGGAAGGAATTAGTAGAGAGTTATTACTGGCTATATCACCATGCAGCAAATAAGCTAGACTTTGCTTTCATCTCAAAAGGGTTATGGAAATATGAATCCTCTTTGCACACTCTAATAGATTTGACACTGATTAAATCTTGATCAAATAAATAATCTACACACCTTTGTTGTTGTTTTCTAAAAACAAAATTGTTAACATTAAAATATCAAGATGTGTGTGTATATACTTGGTTTTCTTCTCACTGCAATATGCGTTTTTTGTTTTTGTTTTTTCATTATATGTTTTGGTTACTATATACAGAACCAAAGTAAAAACTATCAAAACTGATAAATGTGAGATTTCTCCAACAGACAATGGCCCATTTTCTATCCACTTTAGTACTTCAACAAAACTTTTAAAAGCATCTGCCATGGTCCAAAAAGGTACTATGAAATATGTACAGTGCTGTATATACTCAATGCACATAATGTAGTAGATCAACCTAAATTTGACTCGGTATATTGATAAAGTCCTAAACTCAACAGAACATTGTTTTCAAATCAATATCATGTTACTCACCACTATGTGGTATCAAAGTTAAAATCAGTTTGGTATCCTACACAAAACATGTATCTAGCTTTGAATTTGTTATTGATTATAAATATAGACACTGATAGGTTTGGCAGTTAACATTCAACTAACAATGAATATAGATATATATTGCTTGCATGGTTTTAAGCACAACAATAAGAATATATCCAACAATGATCAATTTTGCACACAAGGGAAGTGCCAATTTGCACATAATTCAATAATTGTTTATATCGGTAATCACTATGAATGCAATAACAAGGTGCTTGCAAGATATCAACTACACTCGGGTGGTTTTCATACTGCATTAGATTTAACTCTATACATACAATCAAGAAGCCTATAGACTGCCTAGCTTTACGACTCTCCTGGTTATGCCTTCCTTACTGGCTCCTCATGAGGGTCGGGAAGCTTGACTGGGTTGGGTTGGACATCCCAGATATCTTTAGCGTACTCTGCGATGGTACGGTCGCTGGAGAACTTACCGGAAGCTGCGATGTTGAGTATGCACTTCATTGTCCATTCCCTGGGTTTCTGTGAATGCAAATGAAATGGAATGCCATATCTCTCTCTCTCTCCTTATTTCAATAGACGCATTTCAAAGAAATAAGCAAAGATTTGCCATTCTCAATGATAATACAGAAAGAATTCAGTACTATAAATCATAACAATGTTCTGTCTAAGCTTTCATTTGGAATGTTGGTATTTGGGGTGTAGCACAGAACTGGTTGTATCAAGTATGAATCATCAAGTATTTATCATTATTATCTATATAAGGCATCCAAGTGGTACAATAAATCAGTGTATTTAATATCTTTAGCACAGTACCTGGATGACAGATCATTGATCAATATTGTTTTCGTATTGCTCAGTCATCCGGGAACTTCAACTATCGATATCGATATCTCACGAAAACAAAACCACATTTACCGAGGTAAGTCAAATTTTGTTATTTCACTAGTCAGACTGATATAAATAATAATAATAATATTGTATGGCTTTGTTTTTGTGTAATACAAGAATATATTGCTCTCGCTATGACAATATATTCTAGTATCACACTCAAAGCCATCCAATATTATATATCAATTTTTCATGCAGGGTTCCACAGGAATCAATGATGAGTCCACTTTTGTAGATCCTGGAATTCAAATTTAGTACTTTTAAACTATATTTGGACTATATTTGGACTAAGACATATATCTTTGCCCATGAAACTCATTTCTAGTGGGTGTCTTGGGCTCATTGAACCCATGACACCCACAAAGACCCATTTTTTTTACTCAAACAGAAACTAGTACTTGTATTGCCAAGTTTATACCCACTAAAGTGCTTTTATATGTAATTTCACTTTGAAACAACAAACAAAACTTCAAATTTAACTGCTAGAAATTTATTTAAGATGCATGTTGTGAATACTTACAGTGAAGAGCTCACTGACACGGCTCTGTGCTGCGAGGTAGGACTCAAAATCAGCTAGAAGCATGTACCTGATAAAGATGAAACAGAAAATAGCATTGAGACCCAATACATCTCTATCATTTCTTTTACTGACAAGGGGCTACAATTTTTTAAAAAACTCATGGGGACTACAAATATGTATAAGTATAAGTTTTTAAATTGGACTGGATACAAATACTGTATAATCTTAAATGATTTCTTGCCCACAGAAACCCATTCAAAGAATTCCCTCCTTATATAAGAATATTCATGTTTATCCATGAGTCAATATTTAAAGGTAAAGACCAGTTCTGGAAACGCCCCTCTCTCAAAAAAATGAAATGGAAGCTCTCATTACCAATCATGTGAAAGAATATGTTTTGACTAATACGTGATGATACAAATTTTGCCGGGAAAGTCGGGAAACCGCCTACTAATTGATATATTTGGTAAATTATTATATATATTGGGACCAAATAGATATCACGCACGTGGTCGCGTAGTCCCACATACATCTTTCTGTGTACAGTGCTTGTAACTTTACCAAGACTGGGCCAAATTTCTTATCATTTTGATGATTCCAGAACCTTGCAGTACACACCAATACTTATATGCTAGATGATCAACATTTTCTGATCGATTCCACAACGTTTCTTTCACAATTCAATCGCATGACCAGAACTGGTCTTTATCTTTAAAGCTTTGGCAATAGTAAAAAAAATAATATGAGGATATCTGATTTTTTAAATGTGGTATTTATCATCCCAAATATCAAATGTGAAAATTCTCATTAGATATTTTGGGATATTTTAGATTATGAAATTTATAGCATATTTGCAAAATACAACTTTTTTTTGAAAAATCCAGATGGAAATGTTTAAGAATGATAATCAAGGATGCCATCTTACGTGTCATGATGTAGAAGTGAGTTGACAATATCATGGAAAGCACCAGGATCATTAGGTGAGAAGAAGCCTCCCTGGATCTGATCAATAGCTTGCTTCAGCTCAGCATTCTTCTCATAGAATTCCCGAGGATTATAGCTATAAATGAAGAAGAGAAAAATACATAAAGTACAGATGACTTGGTTACATTCAGGTTATCTTGAGAAAACTTTTGACTAAAGTAAAAAGATAGTTGTGTTTTGGTATAGGGAAAAATCAATTTTTGACTTGTCTAATTTTTAAAAATATTCTTGGAAGGGTATTGTGGTGGCAATGTCACATAAAAGAGATTGCTATCAAATGCCCTCATATTCCAAATATTACTAGAAATAGTTCACAGCTTTGGACAAAGCTGTTGATGCCACATCTGTATAGTCCCATATAATTAGAAATATATAAGGAAAACCTTACCCAAAGAAATAACTTTAGTTTTTCTGAGAGATTCGTTTTATTCTTACCCATTAATCTAAAAGATTTCCTACCAAAGTGTATGAGAGATATACAAAGCAAAATATTCTGAGCATAATGTAAATTTTCTCAGCATGACGTGGGCATTGCCATTTTCTCCATAACGTGACGTACTATGCCAAGTGGTTTATCAAGTAAATGTATTCAAACTTATGAATGCTTCCTTCCCACGTGTGTGTGGTGATGAAGCATTTCATTCACCTGCTATTATATTTTGTACTATCATTGTCAGAAGGCAAATTGCATAAGTAATTTGTTGCTCTTCTGGGGTGAAGGTTTCGCATAAATGAAATATATATTCCCCTGTTATATATTTTTCACCAAATACAATGTTTACCTTCTCAGCTATGATTTCCCACCAATGAGAAGTAAAGGTTTTTGTTATAGAATTAAAGTCTTTCCAGCTAGAGCTTGGTGCATAATACAAGTACAAGTTCACCTGGTACATCACATTATCAAGAAAATGGCTCATGATGCTCAGAATAACTTCATGTACATATTTCTTGTACAGTTTCGTAAGGAAAATTGTAGGAAAAATAGGCAGGACTAAATCTTATATTTTAGCATACCTACACTTATTCTTTGGAGTGAGGTTCAAACTAGCAATTTCTGTACACTGAGTTAATATTAAAAACTGATATTTTGAAATTAGAATACAGTCATGGGACCAAAGGCATTCTGAGCATAATATTTTTTTATGATTGGTCCCTGTTAAGGAAGAAAGTTTAAGCTACTCACCCATGTTTTCTTGCTTGCACCTCCTCCACTGTCATACCGAAGATGAAAATGTTCTCATCTCCCATCTCCTCTCTCATCTCAACGTTGGCTCCATCTAGAGTGCCGATAGTCAGACCTCCATTTAACTACAATGAAAAAAAATTAAATTTATTCATAATACAACAAAACAGATACCGGTAGTCAGAGCTCCACTTACATTATGACATTAAAAACGATTCAATTCTTCTTTCCATAATAGCCACAAAACATGTTGAATACTCCACTCTAACAACTGACTTGGACCTCTACTAAACTACCCATGCCACCCCCCCCCCACCCCCTCAAAGAAAGGACATAGTTAACACTTCAAAAAGATGGTCAAATCTTGGTTTCCCTGAACACTATGAACACTGCATTACATTTGTGAGGTAATGCAGACCTTTTTTAGATGCATGTTATATGAAAAACATGGTCTACTGAGTTGGATTAAGGAGATTTTCTTCTCACTCCATCTCAGAGGTCCATCTGAACATGTATACATATATATAAACAGCATCCTAATTCCAAAAAATGAATAATTTGTATAAGGCAGGAGATACAAAGTTCATGTGAAACTTTTGAAGATTCCTGATCTATATATAAAATCTTAACTTACCATGAACTTCATATTGCCTGTCCCTGATGCCTCGGTGCCTGCTAGTGAAATCTGCTCAGATAGATCACAGGCTGGGATCACTATATTAAAGATAAGAGCAACATATATATATATATATATATATAGTTTAAAAAGGTCCCATTCAGAGATGATGTACCGTAAATCTCCGTGTATAAGGCGCACTTTTTTCCTGCCGAAAAAATTTGAAAGTCAGGGGTGCGTCTTATACACGGGTACAAAAAAAAAAAAAAAAAAAAAAAAAAAAAAGTTTCGATTTGTGCCCCTCCACCTAGCACTATGCCTGGCGATGTCTCCCAGCTCAGTAATCGGTGTGTTGACTCACCACTCGGAAACTAAAACAACACTCAAATTTGTCTGTCATCTTGGTTTGAAAGTAATCTTTCTAATAGATGTCAATATGTAGTTTATAATAATTCCTCCAATTTTTCTTCTATTACACATGGCATACCACAAGGTCCTATCCTAGGTCCTCTACTGTTTTTAATTTACATTAATGATCTTACACATTCTTCTAAACAAGTGAAACGCTCTCGGCGGTCTCGCCTGCATTACGCAATTCAGCATTACGCAATTCGATATGATGAAAAATTGAGGTTGGGACATTATTTTTAGAGGCAGGGTGGCCCATTTGCAGACCCCCGAAAATGAAATTCTCTGAATATAATAAGCATTTTGAAGTGAATATTGATTATGAATCATCAGAATAATTATTTACTGTATCATAAGAATACAATATAATGAGATTTAGTGTATGGGTAAGACTATAAATGTTTCAATGCTTGTCAGTAATTTACAAATAAAGTTATCTAATAAACTTTTTAAGAAAAGAGGATTTTTCAGCATTTTGTGTAAAAACAATTGGAAGGTAAAGCCCATCTACATCACATCACGTCTCATTAGCATAATGAGAACATTATTATGAGATATACTCCAATATATATTATCGAAACATCAATATTGTCACCTAGCTGTAACTGATCATGTACATACTAGGCCTGGGATCGAATACTAAAATTACTATTAGAATATTCATGGGAAAGTACTTGAATGATTTGAATATTTACTTTCATGAAATATGAACAAATAACAACAATTTATTTATTAATTCTCATATTAAATTTTGAGAACATAATCCAAGTCTACTGACCTAAAATGACCTTTGACCTTGACTTTGTGACCTGGAATTTGTGTCACATGATTTGTGATACTTGATAGCCCTTGGGTACAAGTTTCATGGAATTTGAACAAACACTTTTGAAATTATGCTAAAATTTCAAAATCTTGATGTTGATGCCACAACAAAGTCTAAGTTTCCAGACCTGAAATGACATTTGACCTTTACTTTGTCACCTAAAAGACTAATAACATGATTGGTGATACTTGATAACCCTTATGTTCAAGTTTCATGGAATAGGAATGTATACTTTCAAAATTATGATAACAATTAAAAAATCTTAGCCTGATGCCACAACATAGTTAAGTTTGTTGACCTGAAATGACCTTTGACCTTGACCTAGTGGGCTGAAATTCTACTCACATGATTGGGGATACTTGATAACCCTTTAGTCTAAGTTTCATTGAATAAGAACTTATACTTTCAAAATTATATTACAAATTCAAAAACTTAACCTCAGGTTAAGTTTTTGATGATTATGCCACAACATAGTCTAAGTTTGTTGACCTGAAATGACCTTTGACCTTGACTTTGTGACTGAAATTTTCCTCACATGATTGGGGATACTTGATAACCCTTTAGTCCAAGTTTCATTTAATAGGACCTTATACTTTCAAAATTATATTAACAATTCAAAAACTTAACCTTAGGTTAAGTTTTGATGTTGACGCCGCCGCCGCCACCGGAAAAGCGGCGCCTATGTCTCGCTTTTTGCTACGCAGGCGAGACAAAAACAACATTGTTCCTATTATTTGTGACAAGTTCACAAGCACAAATCGGCGCCTTCAACTGCACCTCGCAGTTAAATGAAAGACCTTCCCCGCGTGGGTTTTTTAACACAGACCTGGAAAAAAAAAAAAAAAAATTTAATCCTAAAAAAAGGGGTGCGCCTTATACACGGGTGCGCCTTATACACGGAGATTTACGGTAGATGCACAATACAAAATCTTGGTAATTTCAAAATTGATGATGAAACTGATAAAGATTTTCATTTCATTTTTATTTTTTCATTTCCAACAAAATACAATACATAATAACAAATACAATGTAAAATGCATACAAAACATAGTTACACCCTGTACATTTGTAATAAACAAATCTTAACAGTAATTTATAAATTTGATGATGGATGATGGATGATGATGATGATGATGATGATGATAACCTTAGGTCACTCTAGTCTCACTCACCTTTCTCTGCAAGAGAAACCCTGTAGTTCTCCAAGAAGATGACTTTGAGTTTGTCACCAACAATGGGGTCACTGTTGACTACCCTAGCAATACTGTTGATAAGATGGATGATCTGTTTAGCCACATGGTACCCTGGTGCAGCCTTGCCACCAATCATCACTGTACGTGGGACGAAAGGTGCATTCGGATCTTTCTTGATTCCTGTTCATGAAAAGAAATTATCAAAATATATCCCTAGAGAAGACAAACGCACACATCCAATAGACACATGTTTGCAAAAACAAAAATATTACAGTTTGAAAAGTAGCCTGTAAGTTACCCCATATATGAAAACCAGCATACACATACATTTTGGTTTTCAGGTTCTCTTTGAAAAGAAGATATTGATCCGAAGGAAAATATATTGCTTTTATGAAGTTTTAAAGTGACGATGAGATGACAAGATAATTAAGGAAGATAAGTCGTGTTGTTTTAACTTGGCAAGTACTCAACTTGTTTGGGATGATGCTCTATAATTTGGCATGAAACTTTTCTCTTTTATTTGGGGGGGGGGAGGTGGAGCGTTACCCCCATATAATTTGGCTCAACCACCCTTTTTTTGGCTTGTCAGCCTAAAAGTTAGTCATGTACAAGGTGACTCTTACTCCTTACCCAAAATTTTAAGAAAACTTTGGCTGGGGAGGGAAAAAATATGTCAAGTTCCAACAACTCGTCATCTCGTCTTTTAACTTGTCCTAAGTTATATTGTCATTTCGTTGGCACCTTTAAGCATTTGTAATAATTGTCATAAAGATGGAATTACTGAAAGAGTAGGAGTTCTGGCAATAACAATATACTCTAAATGTAGTCTGCATAATAATTGCTGTTCTCTCATTGCTTTGGTTAACTTATTTGTATGCTTCATTTTTTTCAAAACATATACATGCTTATGGCTCATCATTATTTGTATCAATGGCATCATTTAGTCACTGAAATTATCACTTTAAAGATTCATGGGATGTAACCTACCTCTATGGCTATACTGGAGATAAAAATGTCATCACATTGAAACAGGCAAATCGTATATAAGTAAAATGTAATCAGAGGAAGAAAAGGAAGCAAAGAAGACTCACTGTTGTAGAGACAGATCATATGAAGAGCATTGAGCAGCTGACGTTTGTACTCATGGATTCTCTTGACTTGGATGTCAAACATGGAGTTGACGTTGATGTGAATTCCACTCTGCTTCTCAAGGTACTGAGCTAGCTTCATCTTGTTCTCCTACAAACAAACACATGACAAAAAATGAACAGTGTTGATGTTATTGCATATTCCATTCTGCTAACAAGGTACTCATGCACACATCTAACATCTCTAGATGAGCGTAATCACTCGGGGACAACACTGAGGAAGAGTATCATGGATCACTTTCTGTATCATCATATATAGTCTCCTCTAAATAAGTTTGTTGTGAAAAGTTTCCAGATATTCCCACATTTACAATACGAGAACATCACCTAAAGTTCTTTATTATCATCATAGCCAATACTGCACAGGTCTTTCTCTTGTCAATTTCACATCAACCACACCTCGTAGAAGAATTCATCTACAAACTCAATAAATGCCACATAAAATGCTTGAAATCTTTGATTTCTCTTACTTCACTATCAGTAATCAACATGTTACAGTTTCCCATTACTTGTTTGTAAACTTTGTGATCGTTTATTTCATTTTTAATCATGTAAATGGAGTTTTACCTACCTGTTTGACTTGTTGAACAGACATGATGAAAGCTTTATCAGAGACATGTTGCTCTAGCTTTCTCAGCTGGAACAGGTCTGTAGTCCACTCCTCACCAATTTTCTGTTAAGAAGATCAGAAACCACTTTCAGATGAGACACTACTAAATACTAACTACTTTGATTTGGAAGTTATGTCTGATTATCATTATCATTATTCTGAATAGCTGCTATCTGCCCAATGCAAGGCATTTCAAACTGGTGCCATTTATTGCTCTCCAAAGCCCTTTCAAACCATGGTCAGTTTAACAATTTCATCTCTCTGTATATTGTCAGTTGTTCAATCCATATGCCCCTCTTTCATTTTCTCTCATGAAATGTCAAAATACAATCCACCTTCGTCTGCTATCTCATGCATTGACTAAAAAATGATCAATACACAATAAAACAAAAATATAAAAAACACTTAGTTATCGAACTAATGGGTTGTTATATCTACTTGACATAAGCAAATTCTTACAATGACTTGATCTTAGAAAACAAGCAATGACTCACATCAGCAATGGCATCAGAGAGACCAGGGTTGCAAAGAAGCAACCAGCGACGAGGGGTGATCCCATTGGTCTTGTTCTGGAACTTCTCAGGGTACATCTCATAGAAGTCACGAAACCTGTCAACATCATACCACAATCAAAGTTAGGGATGAGCAGGAGACAAGACAATATTGATGGTGGTGAATAATGGCCAAAGACAAAAAGAATGGGCATTATTTCACGCTGCCACAAGGTAGCTGCATACTGTAGGATCAGACTCTGAAGGCATTCTGGGAGAAGCAGCCACTGTAGTTACATACAGTTATGAACAGACTTCATGGCAGGACTTTGTTTACCTTTGGTCCAAATTCAGTGATGTGTGGCCTTAGAGCATCCCAGGCGAGTCATGTTGGAGGACCAAAGCAACTGTGCAGTATAAAAGTAAGCATTGACATATGTATTACCTCTGTTGGTACCCTTGTCAAGGAGAATTTGCCCTTGGTATTTTTTATTCTGAATCCTACATGCTTGGTATTAGCAACAGGTCAAAATATGAAATGTGAAATATCAAAGTTGCAAAATCTTTGACTTCAAGATTCTTAATCTCCGTCCACATGATGTCTACTTACACACTAGTCTTGATGAGACCGGAGTGGATAGCTGCAACACCGTTTACAGCATGAGCACCTACGATGGATAGATGAGCCATGTTGATACGCTTATGATCGCCTTCCTCAACAATTGACATCCGGCGCATGCGGTCAAAGTCACCCGGGTAACGCTTGGCGACTTCCTAAACATGGTAATACAGGAAGATTGGTGTACAAATATGTCGTAGCTTCAGAAATTTGAGTGTATTTTTATTCACACACTTGACAATGAATGCAATAGTAAAAATAAGTATGTAGACAAAGGGGCTGATGGAAGCAACTTTTTTCACCCACCCTGCCCCCCTCCCCTCACGTTGCATCTTGCTATCCATTTACAAAAGAAATCTATTTTAATTAGCTACTGTGGGTTTTTTAAGGCATTTGTCTGCCTGATGTTACTTCTGTGGATGCCTAGCAGATGGACATTCAAAGGGAAATTCCTAATATATTAGCAATGCCCCTGGTGGCACACAATGGATTCTCTGTTACAGTGGTATAGCTGGAAAGGATGTGTCCCCAAACTGAATGGCAGTAAAAAGGGTAAGAAAGAGAGAGAAGGGTAAGAACGAGAGAAAAGGAGAGAAGGGAGAAAAAGTGGGAGAGGGGAAAAGGGAACATGAAAGTATATGAAATTACCCCCTTCCACACCTTCCCCATATTCAATGGCCTTCCTGAGCCACGTTCTATCCAATAAGTCAGACACCCCCTCAATATTTGAACCAATGCTATACCACTGCTTCGTTATTAGTCATGCTGAATTGATAACTTACTTCCATATGCCTCATGTTGACTTCAAAGATGATCTCAAGATGACGTGGGAGGACATACTCCAGGAGACCAACTGGCCATCTCTCAAGGGCTTCAGGAAGGATGGTATGATTGGTGTAGGCAAAAGTACGCACAATGATGTCCCACGCCTGTTGACATACAAAGGGAATGCAGAAATGAGTAAGAAACAACACTGATAAGATAATTTATCATTCTACTATCAAAGTCAATGCTATTTTCTGTAATTTCTGTGCATTAAATGTTTAAACTAGACAATAACACAATATTTTATCACATGAAGAAGTTATGACGGGGTTAGTGACCAATCTTCTGGCAAAAATTAGCTTTCCTCCTAATAGAGTCATTATGACACCAACTTATTTTTCAATAGTCTCCCGGATCAGCACATTAAACAATAATGCTTAACCCATTCATCATATCATCTGCTGAGAGCCAGACATATACTTTAACACAGAGTTAAGGCCCTTCTGGCTATCAACAGACATCTTTTTCTGACCCGAGCCACAATATCCCTTTCATGATTGCATTTTTATTGTTGTTATCATTAATATCACTATCAATGTGAATTCTCAACTGAAAAGAAAATTCAATGGAGCAGTTTGAATGTGGATATCAGTTTGACTTTGAGCTGTGATCACTCTGTACATCATGACAAAACCTCTAGCTCAATAGAGTTACAATTATGAAGATACCCTAAGACTCACCTTATCCCAGTCCATTTCTTCAACATCTATCAAGATCCTCATCAGTTCTGGGATGGCCATGGCAGGGTGGGTGTCATTCAGCTGAATAGCAGCCTACATCAATGAGATCAAAATGATACACAGTACTTCTCTCTCATTTTCCATTAAAGGAACAAATTTGTACTGTTTTTTTCCTACTCTGTAGTATATGTGCTTGTATGTCAATATATCTTATTTCTGATGCTGAAATGAACACTGAATTATACCTGTGACATGAAGTCTCAGTTCATGAGTCCTACTAAAGATGAAGTCCTAATCATTTCCATGAGCTACATACGAGCTGTCAATTACTGGTATTCTCAGCCAATTGCCATAAAACACTTCTGACTATTGATCTTAATATTACATGCATGGTGTATATAGCCCTAAAACTGTACAATGTACACTGGTGAAATTTTGCAAATGGCTAAAATTACAAATAAACAAATGAAAGAACTCTTAAAGACCCTATTTGATGAAAATACAACTTTTTATCAATGGAAAGCTGAATGAAAATAGAATACAAATATAAAGGAATTCAAAATATTTTCCCTTTCAGTATTGCACAAAAGCGAATTAAAACCTTATTTTCTGCACCTCTCCAAATTACAGGTCAACAGGGGTCAAATTTGCCGCAGTTACAGTGACGACATAATATGTGCACCCGATCGGCTCACCTGTATAGCTGAGGCGATGAGCCATGCTTAATTCATGCAAAGTCATTCTGAATATGCATACTCCACATAAGATGATGTCATCAATTCGATAGCTAGTTTTTAGGTCGACAACTCCCGATTTTCAAAGCTTTAGATTTCGAGTTTTCAGAGAGCCGTTACTCGTCTGACAGGCACTAAAGTAGCATATAACTGGTATTATTGGAATCTATGGCTTGTAAGCTTTCCTTGATATATACTTAATCTACTTCAGGTTTCACATCCGATAGGGTCTTTAAGCCATTCATAAATGCTGAGTAACCCATGACAGTTTTGTTTTTAAATCTTACAACACACAGATAAGAAAGTATACAACACTAATTGGGCACAGCTACTGCTTTCATATCCACATGCCATTCATTGTGTACACAAAGAACTGCTCTGCAGTTAACTACAGTGGTTTACCACAACACATGTGAATGAGTCTTCTATCAAGTTCCATGAACATACCTTATCTGGGAAGGTATCAAAGGTGGTCCTGACAGGATCCCTGCAGCCAAACTTGGATGACTTGAAACGTCTGATGATGTCTTGGAGAGATGCGGTCACCATGAAGTACTCCTGCTTCAGACGCAGCTCCTTACCTTCACAGACCTGTAACAACAGCATTGAATAAACAAATGTCACTGCAGTAAACATGTAATTTTATGCCTTGGTATTCAACAATATTTGCTATTGGTAATCCAAAAGCTTGTAAAAGGTAAGGTGGGTTCTGACAGTTTCAAACTAACAGTGCTACATAAAGATGAAAGCAGTAACAAAACAAAAAGTAACAAAATATTATACTCTTAGAATATGAGAATGAAAGAAAGTGTATATTCTGGCACTTTGAAATATAAATGATAGTGTCATGAATCGCCGATGTATTTAAAAGATGATCATCTGTAGGTTCTTGACTAAAACAAAGCACTATTTATTCCTTGCAGGTTTTCTGATTTTCATGTTGTTGCTCCTGCATGAGTCTTTCTTTATCTTGTAAATGATGTGAGGATCTTTAAGATAAGTGACTTACATTGTCATTAGGATAGAGCACACGGGTGATGTTCTCTGCTACATTCCTGTCCAGTACAGCCTGCACATAGTCACCATCATTGACTACATGGAAAACAAAAGAAAAGGTTAAATTAACAATTACATTCCAAAACAGGAACAACATAATCATAATGATAATAGTATTGGCTTCTTGTATAGCACTATAATATTACCCCAGGCTCCAGTAATGCTACTGATTTTATTGCTTACAACATTCAAGGATTTCCTTCCTACCAGGAACCCATTTACTACACCTGGGGGAGAGTGGCCAATTTTCAATAAAGTATTGCTAAAGGACATTACTATATCCTGCTATGCCCAGGATCCTGTCAAATGTTTGTTTGTCTTTCTTTTTTCTTTCATTTACTAGCAAATTCACTAAACCACCTCTACATCCATGCAAATAAAAGATCTATAATTTGCTTTTGATTTGCCCCAAAATAAATGAATACGATTTATATTAACTAGTTGAAACATCTTTAGCATATTTCATGTTAACATGAGTTTTAAAGTAAATATTTCAATCACATATCTCCTGAACTCTATTACTGAGATAACCAAAATTTTCCAAAATGTATTTGTAATGTTGATGACATTGAGTAACCGTTAAGAAATATTTTAAAGTGAAAAATTCTGAAGGAACCACAATCTATATGAAGATTGCAAGTTATCATTAACAAAGAGGGAGAGGTGAGAGTTTTTAAGTTGTAGGGGAGGCACTTCATGATTTTGTTTGAAGATATGGACTTACAGAAAGTAAGATCAAAGCTGTTCTTGGACTTGGCAGACCACAGTCTCATGGTGTTCACTGTGTTATTCTTGTATCCAGGGGTAGGGCTGTCATACGGCATGGCAAACACAACCTGTATTGTAAAAGACAGACATTTTGTCCATGAAACTAACACACAGATACATGTGAACTTCATTTTCACCAAAAAAAATCAATTAGTTTGGAAAGATCCTTTATAAGCTACATTGTCTTCCTGAAACACTTGTTCAACAATTTCTTTCCAATTCTTTTGAAATTTTCTGGGTAACACTCCTGCAAACATTTGATCAAACACTTGTATAAGGTTTGTATTAAGACTGAAAATGGGTCACAATGGCTAATGTTTGCAATCATCAACAATTGTATCATTACATCTAAGAAGGGTGCATTGTGTTTTCAACAGTGTCTTAAAAAGAATATCAAACTCTGTTTACTCTTCTTGCCTTTCCACAAAACATCTGACATCAGTCCAAAGTATTCTAAATCATAATAGTTGTATCGAGCATTAGCATGGAATCAAATAGATGGAGGAGACCCCTAATAATGAAGGAAAAAAGTTAAACCTTCAGCAAAAAACACAGCCATTACTAAATTCTAAGTCAGACAACGATACCAATCTGCCAGGACGTATGTCTATGACCTTACCTTAGTATCAACCCATTTGACCTTGCCATCTTTCTTCTCAGTACGGCCATAGAAGTTGACTGGTATGGTGTACTCTGGTCTTGCCTTCTCCCATGGGTTGCCATATCTCAACCAGTCATCTGGTTCCTCAACCTGCAATCAACAGGATGAGACTTAAGTGATCAATAAATCCAGTGATTCTTCTTCAACAGTAGTCTACTTAAAACATGTCCCACACATGTATCTACATTGTGTGTTGGCAAAGTGATAGACAATAGCATCTCTTAAAAGAATTGTCTTATCATGAAAGAAGAGAAAAGAGTATCACCAGCATCAGCCTCATTCCATATTTATTGTTGACACATGATTCTTTAGAAAAATCAATGGGTTGATTTTATTAACCTAAAATGCATATGGCTAGATAAGCAAATATGTTGGGTTAATTCAATTACATTTTCATATCAAAATAATCCTAATAATGAAAATCCAAAATTTCTATCCACAAAATAATGTTTATGTGACTTTCTGAGATTATAGTCGTAGGTATACATTGATTAGATTTCAGTTGAAGAAAAAAATGATTAATTTTAACATTTTCAGATTTGAAGTAAATGTTGGTCTTCTTGTAAAGTATAGAAGGAGAGTATGGACTAGATCAACTGTCAATGTCAGAGGCTGTACACACTAACCTGGTGGCCATCTTTGATTTTCTGAGTGAAGATACCGTAGTCGTAGCGTATACCATATCCATAGGCAGCCAAACCGAGTGTTGCCATGGAATCAAGGAAGCAGGCTAAATAAACAAAGATATAATTAAGTGTTATACCCCCCAATCTCTCTGTAAGTCTAGTTCTCAATGATTGTACTTTGTAGTACATGTACTACATTGCAGTACAGGGCAATGACCTACCTACATGTACATGTACAATGTATATAAGAAACTCAAACTGTAATTGTGTATAATATGATACTGTTACAACAAATGTATTATCTATATTTCTTAGGTTTCTTCTTTAATATCAAGTCGTTTATTACCACCAAGAATTCCCTATATTATAATCATTTATTTGAAATAGATGTACCTACATGTACAACTACTGATAGACAATTTACTTGCACCACCCAGATATAATTTTCATGATAATATGGTTATGAAAGCAGAGCATGTAATGTATATTAATTAACTGGATAGTTATTTTTTCTCAAATGAACCTCAATATTTACATGGGTACATGTACATGCACACATGGCAGAACCTATCAATAAAAATGCTTGAAATGTAAAATGACAGAAATTCATTTAATATTCCATAGAAACATGTTTGCCATATATTGGCTTTAGGGCATGAACAATAATCTACAAATGTACACAGTAAATGTCAAATAATGAAAGAGTCCATTTCAATTACTCCTGCAGAAATGGAGATGGATATGCATGGCAAGACATTGTTGACCTTTCCAAGTGAGAAACTTGACGCACACTCGATCTCCATTCAGATTAAGGCATGTTTTGCTCACTTGTACATATTCATAACACACCCTGTGTTTATACATTATGTATCATTCATATATACTGGGTCAGGGACTTACAAATATTGTTTTTGTATTAATTACAGAGTAACAAAGTCACTCCAGTTTTACAATTAAAAATTCCTTTCCCAACAAAACTACCATTTGAAGTTCATAACCAGGGTTGTACACTAGCATTTTTTGCACAGGGCGTCTGGACTCTGGACTGACATTTTATTGTAGAGGTCAGCAGTATGCATGCATGAGCTGCCTACGTGCATCAGACCTTTGTTGGTGTCGAGCCCTTCCATAACACAGGAATGATATTCATACCCTATTGTGTGAACCTCAATGTGAACAAGGCTAAAATACACTCCCATTAAAAAACAATTAACCAGTGTGCCTATTTATGGACATGGTGTGATAGGGTCTATGGTATGAATGTAGCTGAAATCGACACAAAGAAATTTAATCTAAATTCACATTCTACTATGAACAATATCTTCTGCATGAACAATATAAAGAAAAGTGTAACACAAGAATTGCTCTTGGCCTTTCCTCAGGTCAATATTAAATGCACTGCCTTCTATAAACTTTCAAGTTCACACAAGGCTCTCCGATCCCACATTCAAATACATGTACATGTATCCGAATGGTAAACGGGCACCAAGTGTAAACAGGGCTGCATGTATCTAGGCCTACATAATTGAGACATTTGCTGGCATTGGGCATCAAGTTATGGTACTCTTAAAGGACTAGCTCAGAAATAGTGCCGGATAAAAAAAACTCCTGGCATGGCATTAATCAACGTGTGGCAAATATAATCAGTAATTGCAAGTAAATTACTATCATTAATATTTACACCTTTGAACATTTAAAGGTCTAGTCTTGCAATATAGCAATAATAATGTAATTACATGTATCAAGTTGACATTTAGACTAACTGTTCAATACTACAAATGAATTATTTCTGCTGAATGGTTTCAGTGGAAAATGTAAAGTAGCTGATAAATGAGCAAACAAAGAAAAGTCAGCTAATTGTCTCAACCATATGTCAAGGAGCTGTTATAGCTCCCTGGTCAAGCAATAGAAAAGTGGTTTCAACATTTTGTTTACAATTTGCTGAATCAAACTACTAATCTACATGTACATGTAGTACTGTGTGATGAACAGTTAAGGATTATATTGAGCCAGTTTCTCTCAAAATGCAATTCTATCATCAACTGATTAAAATGTCCCTTTTCCTTTATTTAATCATTATTGTGGTGGATCTCATGAAATAAAATACTTTTATATTTCATATAATTGTGTTTAGTACTACGCATCGTACTAACCTGCTAGCCTGCCCAAACCACCATTTCCTAGACCAGCATCATCCTCTAGCTCCTCTAACTCCTCTATGTTCAGACCAAGCTGAGAAACAAAACAAAAACAAGAGAAAATGTTATTCACTAAAAAAAAATATGGTAAAAGCCTATTAGTAAACAGCATACAGGTCTACATCATGTTCAAAGATCAACATACATGTATGAAGAGTGTTTTCTTGCATAAATAATTGTTTTATTTCAAGGAACAACCTTCAAAGCCCAGAAACAGATGAATGTCTCACAGATTGACCTACAACATGCACATTTATAGGGAAATGTGGTGACATGGCACAATGTTGTCCATACATGTACATGCACATTGTAATGATGTTACTTATGACAATGTTAATGACACAACACCTACATTATTAATCATTAAAGATTCTTTTACAGTTTTACAAGAAATCTTTAGAACTGCTATGTTCTATACACGTACATGTACAAGTATCTGTACTTTGATTTTTAATTTTAAAAAGTAAAAAAGAATACTCTTTATAGGTCAAAGGTTTTGTTGGGTTTTTTATCACTTCATATCATCTTTACTAAAATATTGTTGAGATCATTTTGCACAATGTACAAATATGTAACACAATAAGCCCAATATAGTCACCATCCCACCTATCAAGACATCTACATGTATTCAGACATCATGCATCACATTGTATGCAAACATGTACAGTGTACAAGTCAGTCAGACTTTGCACTATAGATTGCTCATGACTAGACAGAATTCGAGAATGAGAAATAAGTATAATAGTTGTACAATTAAATAAATAAAGACAAAGGTTGACCGTATACCATATTTGGCCTGCAATAATCCAAGTCTGTCCCCCCCCCCCCATCTCTCTCTCTGTCTCTGTCTCTGTCTCTGTACTTTTCTTAGTCTCTCTCAGTTTCTTGCTAAGATCCTATTCTTTCACAATCAGTCGTGGATATATTTTCCTAATCTTTTTTATACAATGAGTTGCAAGTGAAATTTTCTTTTAGTTCCCAGATTATTTTATAAATGCACCCCCCCCAAAAAAAAAAAATAATAATAATAATAAATAATAATTATAATAATAATTGCCTTAAATCAGTGCACTCCATATGCACACGATCCTTTATTGCTCCATATTAAGTTTGATATAAAATAGTTGATTGCTTCGCCCCCAAATGCCCCAATATATCAAAGTACAGTTGTTACTACATGTACTAGTAATAAAATGAACTTTAACAAATACTTGAAATACTTCCATATATTTTATTTATGACTTAATATGGCCAACATGTAAACAATTTATCTAATTCAAAACCCATCTTTACAATAAACATTGCTGCCTGACTGGCAGTAAGTATTTAATGATTTTATTAATGTGTTTTGGGAAATTTATTCTGATCCCATATCTCCCCTAAATGTACATGTAGACTATAACTGTACACTGTATGTACATGTATAAATGTCAGTTTTAACAAATACATAAATCAAATAAAACTAGCACTTTGTGCTTCCATATTTTCCATCTGAATACACATTTAGAAATCAAACATCATCATCAAATCTAAATACAACATGTAAAGCAAAACACACCCTGTATAAATTCCAAGTGATTTAACAAATAACAAATAGGAAAGTTAAGGATGTACTGACTGGACAGACAATGCACCATCAATGTCAATAGACTAGATGATTTCATTAGAGAATAACTTCATTTGTAAGTCACCCGCCATGCCTCCCCTGATCGCATTGGAAACATATCAAGTTGCTAACAAGCGAGAACAAGAACACACAGTCACATTTATATGATCGTATTTTGGGGCATGAACATGCATGAACATACACTGTACACTGTACAGGGAATGCACATAATGGTTACATACACCATAGTCAAGGTATGAGGAACCGACACACAAGGAAATGTGTTGAAGAGCTCCGCGATTAGGATGAAAATAAGAAAGGGTGAGGGGAATGCGATTAGAGATTAAATTGGTGAGACTGCGCGGGTCTCCATGGAATGCGTATTATCTGCAGTACTCCAGAGATCACTCTTTCTGACTTAGGGCATGAGAGCACGCAAGCTGGCAGTCAGAAACCAAAGATCGCTGCATCAATCTAGCTGCATAATTTGTCATATTGATGATATAATGCCACAGTTACTGATCTGTCAAAAGAGCTCTTGTCAAAGAAACAGAATGCATTTAAATGCAAGTTTATAAATATAATGATTGCCATGCAATTAATGTTCAACAGAGTTTTTATATTTTGTGCTGAGTCTTTTTTTAAATCTCCTCTGTCGTAGAACAACATCTTCTCTTATAAACATAATTATAGAGAGACTCAACACAAAATTAAAAAAACTATTGACAATGTACTGGTGTAACAAATTTTCGCCCATAGGTTTTCTTCAGGTTATGATACTGCCAAGTTCAATTGCATTAAACAATGCACACAATAGTGCAAACAAATACATGCCTGTTGTCAAGGCCACAGGCACAATATCCTAGAGAAGCAAAAAAGAAAAGAGCCAAAGGCTACTGTAGATAAAATAAACATTAACAAGAATAATCTAGTAAAATTTGAGTAAGCTTTTTCCAGTCACTCTTATGTCACAAATTTCATACTTCATTTTTCTAAGAGGACAATAGCTTAATTTAAAGGTACTATGTCCCATTTGCAGGCCAAAAAATTGAAAAGGATAAATTCCAACAGCATTTGAAAGACAATACTAATTTAGAACTTCCCTAAAAAAAAGGGGGGGGCTTGAAAATGTCTTTAAGAGGGAAAATATCGACTATTAGTTGTCGAATCGACTTAGGAGCTACACTGTATAGAGCCAGTAATTAATAGTCTGATTTTTCAGACCATTGTACCGAATGGTCATGCGTTTTATGCTGCGCAAAGATTCAATCAGTTTAATTTTGGCCATTACAAGAAGTGGGTTATTGATGTAGACAAATGCTCATGTACCCTTTACAGCTCATTTTATGTATGTTATTACCAAAGATGAAAAAAGCCAGTCAGTCACTCAATAGTATAGTTATATCGACTGCTACGAGAGGACTAGCTGTTTCTATACGCTCAAGGGATTCAACTATCCCGCAAGCCAGTATAGAAACAGCTAGTCCTCGAGTATTAAAGCAGTTGATATGACTTTTATATGCCGAATTAAAACAAAAATCTACCAAGAATTCTTACCTTAGCCTTTTAGTGAGTAAAAATTTGTTAAAACATCACAGAAAATCTGAAACACTGTCTGTTAATCTTCGCTTAAAAATGAGTGAAAGTTTCAATCATTTGAGAATCGCAGACAAAGAGCACTGTATGGCGTCCGTGCTCGCACGTAGACAATTT
This sequence comes from Mesocentrotus franciscanus, assembly GCA_037976565.1. NCBI lineage: Eukaryota > Metazoa > Echinodermata > Echinoidea > Camarodonta > Strongylocentrotidae > Mesocentrotus > Mesocentrotus franciscanus. The sequence continues at coordinate 15,797,584 of CP137669.1, read as the reverse complement.
TAACACGCAAACCAATGGGGATCGCAGTAAACCAATGGGAATCGCAGGATAATGAGGATGAGGGTAGAAACTTTTAACTAGGCCCTGTGGGCTATTGCTATGCCCTGTGAGTGGGGCATGGCTTGAAATCACGACTCTAATTTCGACCAATCAGATGGCTAGATTTCTAAAGTGAGGTATATAATGTCTGACAGTGAAGTTTAGCAAGTATACAGGTTTTCTTCCATTATTTGAATATTAGGACACTGCTAACATTTAAATTTCGCAGATAGGACATACGTACATGACATATTCATAAAGGGACATAGTATCTTTAATAATTATTTCTTCATCATCTAATCTAAGCTATCATTATGTTTTCAATGCTTTGCATGATAAAACTCCATAGGCCTACTACTTTATTTCCCCCCAGGAGTATCATATCAAACTTGAAATATAAATTTACACACACTATTCTTGTTAAATCTTGAAAAATAATTACTAACATGTACAATGAATGAATACATTATCCACAAGAGCATGAAACATGAATGTTAATGACACTACATGTATGTGAGCTAGCAAAGCTATACATCATCATATCTAGGTCTGCCGACAGTAATCAATGCATGGGTAAAAGGGCAGTCAGTTCACATAAGGGGTAAGGGGATAAGCGTAACTAAATCTCCAATTCAGGGGAAAGGGTCCACTCTACTTGTGAAGGACTCTGTCTCTTGAGTCGAGGCAAGGATTCAAGGAAAACTACCGTATTGAGTTGTTTTCCTTTCAATCAAGATAGGTGCACCAACAAGATTTGGTCAGTTTTCTCCTCTAGTGAGAAACAACACTTGGACATTTAATAGGCCCATGCACACACAAGATAACGTGAGATTTACAGGCAATTCAAATCTCACTGTTTTTGCCCCTTTCACGTCTGGGGTATATAATATATTGTTCTATTTAATTTCCACTGACCTGTGGGCAGCATCACAGAAAGCATGATTATTCACAACAAAATACACATCAGTATTATTTGTATCACAATCAAACTCTCATTAATTGGTAACAATTTGGGGTTTACAGACAAAAACTCAAAATTCTCATGGAGGTTCAAAATTCAATTTTTATCTTCAGGCTAGTTAGCACTCTGTGATTGAATGATTTATTAAAATAAAAATGTTCAAAAACATAAATATGATCAGCAATGCAATGCTTTTGATAATTGTTCATTTTGATTCATAAAATAAGGAAATTTTCTTAAAATAATTTAAGGACAATCCAACCCTTGTAATAAGTTGATTTGTATGAAAGCAGAAAAATAACAGAAACAAAATGGCAAAAGTTTGAAAAGAATCGGACCAAAAGTAAGGAAGTTACAGTATGAATGTTTGAAATATGAGATTACTAAGTCTACGCGAATCTCAAATTGGTAGTTTGGTCAGTGGATTGTGACACAGGATAACTCTCCCATTTGCAGTGTACAAAAATATCATTAATTTCTGTTTTTCTCGTAATTTCCTTCTCCCTTGGGGCACGACTCAAAATATATTATAGATAGCATATTGTTATAGGACCTCTAAAAAGAATAGACCCTCCTGAGCCATGAATTTTTGAAAAATTTAAATTTTAGTCATTTTATATGTTGGAACAGATGGGAAAGTAGTCCGGCACTACATCACATTGACATTACCGTTAGCTAATTTGAAGTGCCCATACGTATAGTGATTACAACTTTCAAAAATTCATAACTTTCTTATATTTGTCAGACTTAATTGAAACTTTCATCAGTTTGTTTCTCTGATTTTTCTGCTTTCTTTTAGATTAGTTGTCTAGTTGGGTTGGATTTCCCTTTAATTCCCTGTATATTGCCTGTATAATCTAATCCATATGGAAATGTCCTCATTACACATTCTTTAATCTTACAGATTCTGACAAAATCATTGAAATGAGCGTACATTTATGACTTGGTTTGACTCTGAGGTGAAACACTTACCTGATAAAGGGCCTCATCACATTGACTCTGTATGCCAAGGTTGACCATGGTATTGGTTAGGGTACGTCCAATATAGTATTCCAGTGAGAGGTAGTACACGCGCTGGCAAGAAAACAAAAGAAAATTTTCATTTAATACAATTATTTTCCTCATATTTCAATTGATATTTTGTTAAGGAGAAATCTGGGAATCCGAGACTCTGACACTTTCATAACTATTATAAATACCATCTTCTAATAAAAACTATTGATCTGGACCAGTGTTGACATGCGTAAAATGTTCTTGTTTTAGAGCAAATACATGCAGAATGAGTACATGGACATCCCCGGATCCCGTGACTAAACAACAGTCATGAAAAGCTACAATAGCGCAACCCAGTTCACTTTTAATGAGATGAGAACATCAGCATACCGTAAATCTCTGTGTACAAGATGCACTTTTTGCCGCCGAATTTTTTTTCCGAAAGTCGGGGTGTGTTTTATACACGGCTACATATATATATATATATATTTTTTTTATTTATTTTTTTTTTTTTTATTTTTTTATTTATGCCCCTCCACCTGGCACTGTGCCTGGCAATGTCCCCCAGCTCAGTCATACCACTCGGAAACTAGAACAACACTACCTGAATGTCCGGATTTCTGTTTGGACTTAGAGGAAAATTTGTCTGTCATCTTTAGTTTTAAAAACAAATGTTCATTATTCTGATAACTTCATTGTTACTATTATTTGTGAAATGTTCATTATTCTGATACTTCATTCAACATTGTTACTATTATGTTTGAAATGTTCATTATTCTGATACTTCATTCAACATTGTTACTATTATTTGTGAAATGTTCATTATTCTGATAACTTTATTCAACACTGTTACTATTATTTGTGACAAGTTCACAAGCAAAAATTAATTAAATTGATAATTCATTTTCCTTTCTAAATTCTAATCATGATTAGTTACATGACAAGGTTAACATCAAAGCCACAACAAATCCGATTTAATGTAGTACTTTAATTCCTCATTCAGACAGATATGCACATAAATGTACATGAAATAGAACAATGTATGCATCTGCAAGGATGTACATTGTAAAGCATCATCTCAAGTAAATGCAATAATCATACAATTACTGGTAAGCCATCCCAATGGTAAGTATAGAATATACATGTATACTACATGTACCAGACCATATCCCTCGATCATACTGAATACTACTACTAAACCAATCTATTTTGAAGAAAAAAATAAGCAAAGAGGTCAATTTTTGTCAATAACATTGACAGTCTTAACAAACTTTCCAGATCAACTTTCTAAACTCTGAATGGGTTAACGTTAACTACACTGTAGTCCTGATTATTCACATCAGGGAAAAAATTAATATTTATTTTTCGGGGGCTACTTTTCAAGCTTGCCTGCATAAAAATAACCTTCTAAAATTTGTTTTGCATTGAACTCCATGCAAATTTACAGGGGCTCTTTTCTGATTTTCGGGGGCTCTTTTGGGCATTTCGGGGGCAAATTCGCCCTGAGCCCACGTGTATTTTTTTCACTGATTCACATTAATGTGAAACAGGATTATTTTTCTTTCTGTCAGTCATGTTTGTATGGAGTTGGATTATCAGGTCTACACTTGGCATTTTGTATCTTATGACAAACAGATAAGACATATAAATGAAAGTATAGACATATTATGGGACCATTGTTGCGTGCAGTGAACAAGCATTTAGGAATTAATATCATGTCTAAATCCTAATTACACACTCTCTATTGCACTTTACACATGTATTACTACAGTACTTTCAGTACATCTTTAAATGTTTAAGAAACTAAGAAGCTAAGAAAGCTAATGTAAATCACATTCATTCTTATAGAAAAGCAACCAGGAAACCTACAATGTAGACCTTACATCTCATTTGAAAGAATAGGTAGTTGAGGAAATTGAGGATTTATGCTTTTAGCGCATCAACTTGATTTTTTTTAAACGCGACACCTTCCTGTTATGAGACTACCGCTCTACCACTGAGCTATCACGCCTCCTCTAACAGGCTTCTGAAGCATTTGACACTGAGGACAAGCCGGGGGGGCGTCACCCTGGTGAAACTCAATGTACATGTAAGGAATAGAGATGGACTTGAAATGTACACAAATGTAAAATGCATCGATGGGGCCCGGCCATTATTCCCAAAACCACAGCTTTCCACTTCTTATCATTGATTGCTTTCTGGATACAAGTGGAGTCAAAACTAGGACCTAAAATGCATCATGGTACACCTTTCTCATTTAGATGTAAATTTGATTCCAAGAACAAAGTGGGCATCAATTATAATTTCAAACTGGTCAGTCTATGTAATTCTAAAAAATGTGCATAGACGTAAGGTTGTCACAGATTAATACATTTTTGTACATGTATACAGGGGAAAAATGAATATGTAACCAAAGGTGACTTGAATGAGGCTACATGTCCTATAGTCTAGATCTGCCATTTGTCATCTTCAAGCTTGCACGTACATTGTCTAACTAGTGTACCGGGTAACTGCGTGCATCCAACTTGTTGTGATGGTATACACACATGGGCTGTTCCCTGCGCCACATTCAAATTCTACCCACTGATAGAGCTAGAGCAATGCAACCCATATGCTGCTCGGCCCACATGGTGCACTATGTAAATTTATTGAAGATGGTTGATTGCATAAGTTCTCTCTACTCAGTACAATAACAAGAGGGGAATATCTGAATAGAAAAAATTAAACAAGTAAAAGGCCTTTGAAATTGTATACCGTTAACAAATTTGTGTAAATGTGTAATTCATATTGTACATGTAGGGCCTACTGTAGTACTCACAGAGTCTGTACAATAAATAGATTGGAATATCTGAACAGAATAAATTGAGAAAGTAATTTAATGCCTTAGAAATTGTGTAAATATATTTGTGTAATTCACAGTAGGCCTACTCACAGGGTCCAATAGCCCAAACTAGCCAGCTCTAACTAAAAATCCTACATTAAAGATACTATGTTCCTTTTGCAGCCAATAACATGTACATAAAATGAGCTGTAAAGGGTACATGAGCATTTGTCTACATCAATAACCCACTTCTTGTAATGGCCAAAATTAAACTGATTGAATCTTTGCGCAGCATAAAACGTACAATGGTCTGAAAAATCAGACTATTACTTACTGGCTCTATCGATTTGACAACTAATAGTCGTTATTTTCCCACTTAAAGACATTTTCAGGCCCCCTTTTTTTTTAGGGAAGTTCTAAATTAGTATCGTCTTTCAAATGCCGTTGGAATTTAACCTTTTCATTTTTTTGGCCTGCAAATGGGACATAGTACCTTTAAAGTAGAAACGGATTCAAATACAATATTATATTAATGGAAAGCTTATAACCTAAAGAAAGAAAGTGTCATATCTTTTCCCTAAAAACACATATGTGACCACAATCGGACATTTAACTTTGAATCTTGACATCCTCCTCATAAACAAAACCGAAATCATACACATTGGGCAGTTTCGATGATGACGTAGGCGATTGGGGTCAGATTGGGGTAATTACTTCCGCATTCACACAACACCGTACGTATCACACACGCTAGACGGTCGACAGCAGCCATACTCTCATCAATTTTAATTATTTATCATCCATTCAAATGAGTGAAGTTAGGCCAGTTAGTAACTTGGATGTACAATATTCATCGTCTGAATCCAGTGACGATGATAGTGATGGCATCGATAGGCCAGTTGGAACAATTACAGAATACCCTACCACGGTTTCATGGGGGCAGAATTAGAACCAACAGTCTGACAAATATTAGATAGGGACTTTTAGATTTGCACGATGAGAACGTGGACTGCCACATGGACATCCTTTTAAGGCAATGTGACGTCCTTTTAAGGCATTGCCGGGCACTGCCATTGCCTTAAAAGGACGTCACATTGCCTTAAAAGGATGTCCATGTGGCAGTCCACGTTCTCCAACTACCAATGATCATCGACCAACATTAGTCTAAGCACAAAGCTATTTTTTCTTTTGTATTTTTAGCACGAGACATTCCACTATTATAAGCACAAAACTATTTTTTTCTTTTGTATTTTTAGAACGAGACATCACTTGTTGATTAAAAAAGCATAAATTATTTTTTTCTTTTGTATTTTTAGAACGAGACATCAGTCTTGTCGATTAAAATATCTAATAGGGTCTTTGACAGCAGACTAAACAGTGTAAGAGCTACATGTATACAAACTATAGCGGGCACAAGGTACATACAAATACGTGCGTGGGACTATACACAGGCTGGACTTTTTGCGTTACTGAAATAGTGCTCAGAATTCAACTAATTCATCTACTAAATGACCATAATAGACAAGAAACAATTCAAAGGTAAGGACAAGACTCAGTGCTTATCAATATAATATAACAGAAATTTTGCATGAAATATCATCAGGAAAGCCATCTAAATTTGTCACAATTTAGCGACGAACACACCAAATTCAGCGCTGCAATGACGGACAAAACGGCGTAGAATTCAACTTTTCATCCACCAGATGAATACGAACACTTGCATTATACAATCTTTAATACCTGTATCACCATTATCGCAAACAATAAAATCACAGTCTATATCTACGGCTAATATATGAAGACTAACAATATGGTAGGGTATTCTGCAATCAAGCCGGCCAGTTTTCGATAGCACGAATGATCACCGGCAATATTAGTTATTACTTAGACATATTGTGTTAATTTTCATTGATTTCTTTCATCTGTATAATTTCTTTCGTCAGTTTTATGTAATAAGAAACATTACACCTTTTTTTCTTTTTAGTTTATCTTTATTTAGTTCAAAGAACAGACATGCAAAACAATCAAAACATGCAACAAACTTATACGGCAAAAGCCACTCCATGTAGTGGGTACGAGCTTTTGTTTGTTTTGGGGACAATCTCCCAATCGCCTACGTCACATTATTTTGGGCGATTTATTGGTGTCATTTGGGCGAGAAAATGAATGATGAACAATTCATGGTTTTGGGGTAGTTTTTTGGTGGTTACGACCTGATTGATTATCACAAAAATCTGAAATATTTTTTAAAAAATTACTGAGGTCATAAGCTTTCCATTAATATAATATTGTATTTGAATCCGTTTCTACTTTAAAGGTACTATGTACCATTTGCAGCCCCAAAAAATGAAAAGGTAAAATTCCAACGGCATTTGAAAGACGATACTAATTTTGAACTTCCCTTAAAAAAGGGGGGCTTGAAAATGTCTTTAAGTGGGAAAATAACGACTATTAGTTGTCGAATCGACTTAGGAGCTATAGAGCCAGTAAGTAATAGTCTGATTTTTCAGACCATTGTACCGAATGGTCGTACGTTTATGCTGCGCAAAGATTCAATCAGTTTAATTTTGGCCATTACAAGAAGTGGGTTATTGATGTAGACAAATGCTCATGTACCCTTTACAGCTCATTTTATGTATGTTTTTACCAAAGATGAAAAAAGCCAGTCAGTCACTCAATAGTGTCTGACAGTGAAGTCTAGCAAGTAAACAGGTTTCCTTGCATAATTTAAATATTAGGACACTGCTAACGTTTAAATTTCACAGATAGGACATACATGACATATTCATAATTCCTGCAAAGTTCTACAGAATTTGATGTTGGCTGCAAAAGGGACATAGTATCTTTAAGGAGTAAAGCATTCTGCATACAGCCATACACAACAAATACAGAATTGAAAAGGAGAGAACGTATGTACACTAAAGTAGACTTCCCCTTTAATTACTCATAGACAACAGCTTACCAGGCCATAGACGTCCGGATGAGCTGCATGTACATATATGTACATGTATGTAGAAAATGTTAAGCAGAAGGCCTGGATTTCATGCTGTGCTACATGTATTTTTGTTGTTGCTAAATCAATGACTGAAAAGTGTAATTACATTATAAAATATGATTGTCAAGTGATGAAGATGAGTGTTATAGACTACAGATAAGGAGAGAGACATGGGAAAGGGGAAGGGCTATTTTCAAAAAAGATGAAAGATGCCCTTGGTATAAGAAAATGTGCCCAAGCTATTGTGATGTTCACCCTGTACAACACTTCATAGCACTTGTACAAAAAACAGAAGAACAGAAGAAAGTTTATGCTAGGTATACGGTACATATATACAGTACATGTACGTGAACATATTTGACACCTGTTTTTAACATCTTTAGACAAAGTTAAAGATATCGAAAATAATATCGCTAGTGATATTCGTTTGTCTCACAATGTGGTCAATAAGGAATCTAAAAGATCTCGACGTTTCGTGCGCCGCTGCAACACTTCGTCGACCTTTAGGCCATTTGCATAATCAGCCGAACCAGCGGCCTACTGATTGGTCGAGCACCGTGTGCGTCGGCCAATAGGCCTTGTGCATTATTGTTTCCGATTATCGATCGAATTATAGACCGTCGCGCCGGTCCTCCCGTAGAGTATAAAGCACCCTTGCTTATATTAGTTTTTATCACCTGATGAAGTGTTGCAGCGGCGCACGAAACGTCGAGATCTTTTAGATTCCTTATTGACCACATTGCGAGACAAACGAATATCACTAGCGATATTATTTTCGATACTACAGTACATCCGCAATGAGTAGGCCTAATATATTTAGCATTAAAGTTAAAGATCATTGGTATTAACCTAATTGGTATTTGGTAATCTGTGGTAAATAATTTGACTACCGTATTTGATAATCTATGCCATCTTGAGCACCTCTCAATCAACATCAGAGTTCAAGATTGTCCGTCTGCTTTATTATCAGACAGGGCTTGATATTAGACCCTGCCCACACAGCCTACATTAGAACAACCTACATGTACTGTACATGTACATGTAGAACATCAAAGCCCCTATCAGGGATTTGCAAGCCCTCAAAAACTTATCTCAGAATTTATCTGTAGCAGCAAGATGAGTTTATGAAAGTACAGTGTACATGTACTACATATGTGTACATGTATGACTTGTATACTTGTGCAAAATATCAGATCAAAAGACTCTGTGGTTTTCTCTCTATGAGTGAAAATTGAAGCCCTTATTTTGTACAAAATAATTGGGGCAAACAAAATACTTCCATTTGCAAAATTAAAATTTGAAGAAAAAAAAATGACTATAAATTTTGCTAATAATGAATATTTTGCCACCATACTTTTAGGAAAGTTTTCAATTATGATTTTTTTTTTAAACAACATTTTGGCCCTTTCACAAGTTCTGAGATTTTCACCGTGCAAATCCCTGCAACGCCCTTTAAGTCAAACTTAAAGTGAAGTCTAGTGACACGTATCTGCTGTATTCACATTGCTCTCTAGAACAGATGGAACATGCCTGTGCTAAATCTGTACTGCAATCCTGATATCATGATGTTGACATTAATTAGTCTGCCGTTTTTTATTTCAAAACAATTTTTTGCAATATCATAACAAAGCACCTTTCTCATTTGACACATTTAGTACAAAGGTCAGAGCCACTTGTAACAGGCTCGTTCAGACGTGGCACGGTAAACCACCTCCAATAAAATGCCACTGAAATAATGAGATAACAACAGTGTGCATCACAAAGTTGTACATCATATAAAACACACATCACAGGGTATGCATATGGACCTTGTTGTGCCTAGCTACACAAATAAAGTTTTTGTCAACATCATTTTACCCCCCCCCCATAAAAAAAAAGCATTTCATTTCGCCCAACAAATTTTTCGTTACTTTTCTTTCTTCTTCTTCTCTTCTTGTTCTTTTTTTGTGGGGGGGGGGGTGGCTGTCTACAAATATGTAGTCATGTCTGAATGACACACTTCATAAATTAAAAAGAAACATAATATATCTTTAAATTAAAATACAGAAAAAATACAGAAAAAACATAATGAGCACACTTGTAAATGCATATATTTTACAGTTGTTTAAACAAACAATTTGTTATCGCTTCTTTGAAACTCTTGGATCTTGGACTGTGGTCCTCCTAAATTTTCCGCGAGGGGATTTACACTGGAGGTGTACTTGCGGATGGTTATTAATTTTAGGTTGGGGACTAAGTGGGGTTGCCAAAGCTGACTTGAAGGCAGCAATTGAGTTTTGAGATACTGTATATGGTTGATAGAGATAGGTTATTCCACTTCCTTGTTGTTCTTGGAAGGAAGGGGTTTGCGTAGACATCTGTTCTTGTATAGGAGGTTTAGAATTGGTTTTCATGGCCTCTTCTCCCTCTTACACACTTTGATGAGATGTAATTCTGATAAGCTATGTTTAGGGTGTCATTCAGTATCTTGTAATAGCAGCAAACTCTGTTTTGTCAACAGCTTTCTTGGAGAGGTAGCCGATCAAGGAATCCTTCAGGGAAGTAACGCTGAGTGTCTTTCCCATAGGTTCGGGTGGCAAATCTTGCTGCAGCATTTTGGAGTCTTTCCAGATCTTGGATGTTCTTCATGGTCCCATGCTGTGCTGATGCACAGATCCAGTCCAAGTGAGGTCGGACGAGGGTCTTACAGAGTTTCTCCTCTGCAGATACAGATGTGTGATGGAAGTTTCTATTGAGGGAAGTTTCTTCTCTCATACATATTTTAAACATACACTCACCTATTGCAGGAAGTCACCCCTGGTACACAAGATTCATTTCTGTATTAGGGTCTAATACAATTGTCTAATAATGGCATAAACAATTTTAACATCAAATTGTATGATTCTAGTTGCACAAATGCAACCATTACAAACTAATATTTTTAGTTCAGATTATGTTTGCACATGCTTTCAATATTTACAACGATCTACATTGTTACATACAACTTACAGTTACAAGTTCTAAAGAGCATTACTGTAAAATAGGGAACCACTCATTCGAGCTCGAACTTTGAAGTTGTCTACTTTCCACCTCCGGCTCCACCCACAGAAGGTGCAGGTGTGCACATGCGGTCATGCACAATGAATGCATGGTTTCCTATTCCACAAATTACTAGCTACCTCTGTTAGCTTGCTGGTTTTAATATTTACCTTTGGATCAGTTTCATAGTAATACTGCTGAGTGCGGATCCAACGGCCAACCAGATGATCACGGACCGAGTGGGCCAGGGCGATGTAGTAGTCGCGTTGAGTAGCAACATTTCGGTCCTTCACCAAGGTGTAGTGAAGATGCCGATTAAAACTCGCCTTGAAGTTGGAAACATCCTCAATACCGGCGATCCCACGGACGCTAATCTGCTTCCTCTTCTCGTGGTCACTTTGGGCCATTTTGATGGTCAATAGCAAGAAAAAAAAAGGCCCCAATTCAAGATTTCCGCATCAACCTCTCGTCTGTCACAGGAAATTAAGTGGCTAGCTGAGTGACCTGGATCGTCCGATCATATCATAATGTACGGGCCGGGGTCGCCGCTCCACCAGGCATGCTAGGGTAATATGCACGGTACCGGTAATGTGTACGTGCAATTCGGTCAGCTGTGCTTGCTGGCCTCGGAAAAACATGCGCTTGTTGCAATCAAAAGATGGCGATATACCACTATACGGTCCATCATTCTATTGGGGCGTTGCAAGAAAGTTGCAATCAACTGCAAATCTCCAAAATCAAGCGCAAGTCTTGCGATTAATTGCAAATTTGCAATTGATCGCAACTCAACGTTCTTGCATCGCCCCATTAGTAAGAGAGAGAGAAAGAGATGGGGGAGAATAAAAGCTAGATCTAGTTAATTTCATTGAATTGTCAAAAACTTAAATCCTAACAAAATCCAAGGAAATTTAGGAGACTATTTGGGCGTTGCAAGAAAGTTGAGTTGCAATCGATTGCAAATATCAGTTGCAAATTTTGCAAATTGCAATCAATCGCAACTTGCAATCAATTGCAACTTTCTTGCAACGCCCCATATGTCTACATTCTACATTCTATGTAAATATAATAAATTGGTTTATTATGGGTTATGAAGCAGCACCTTCACCTTTCACTGTTTGTTTATATAAGAAAATCTTTATTCAGAATGCTTAATTTATAGTGAACTAATTAATTTTCATAGAAGATAATTATGTTTATACTGTAAAAAATGTTTCTTTTTATAATGTTGTATCCGAAATATTAATATAAAGTATTACCGTCACCTTTTACTTTTTCTATATTGAAAAATCTATTTTTTTCTCCCAAATTGTAGAATTTTATCACAATTTATATACTCGATTGAATATGTACTATATTAATGTTGGATACTTATGACAAATATTTTTTTAATATGTCTGTGTTTACAATTAATGTATGCGACAATGTACTATGTTTATACTGTAAGAAAAATTATGTTCTTCTTTATAATTTTGTATATGAAAATCTGAATAAAGGCAAAAAAGCTTTTTTTTAAATAGACATGCTATATTCTCAAACCCCTTTCTGAACTATAGGCCAAAGCAAAGAGGCCCCAGTAGCAAAATTAAATTTTCATCAGACTTAATCAAATTACATTAATTTAGTTATGTGCAACCATGAACATACAAAAGGTGACTATAATTTATATTCAAGCGGTTTGAAAAGGGATAACATTAAACGAAAATACATGAGCAACAACAACAACGGCTGCAAAAAAAAAACGGTGTCATCTTTTGAGGAGCATCCTTTTTATTGATGTCGGTCTACCGGTACATGGATTTAGTTCAGGATTGTCAATTTGGAAACTGAATGAATCTAGATAACTAGTAATGATGATAATGATGATAATGATGATAGACAATAATTTCTCTTGTGCAAATCACACCTTTGATTTGTGACGCGTTTACATGCTGTATACATGCAGTATTCATACCTTATATTTGATGGACTTTGTATCATAGTTCTCATAATGTATTTTCACATTGAATGGAATGACATCATGCGTTATCAATATGAAAGATATTGATATGTTTATTAGTATTTAGCTTCATATTAAAATTCTATATTGATTCCAATCAACGTTAATTAGTTAACAAGGAATCAATCTTGTAATAAGTTATATAAGTTCGTCAATATGTATATAAAACTTTTGGTATCTCAATTGTGGATCTATATATTGAGCCAAGATTTTTTTAAAGGAGAAGATAATCGATCCAAATAAGGGCCACGACCCCCACCCCTAAAAGTAAATAAAAAAGAGGCGGAATAACGTATTTTACAGTCCCAACTTTTTTTCATTATAAGGGACCGCGGTCAAGGTATTTCGACCGTTAATTTAGATACTGTACCCTGTGCAAAATTTTCTACCCATTTCGTAAAAGCGCAGAAAGATCATAGTCACAATGTATACAAATACAAATTAAAGAAGAAGTCTAATCATTCATCATCAGACTCGATTGCGTGGGAGAAAAATTGACTGATCTAAAATCTTTTTTTTTTTTTTTAATTAAAATTTTTTTTTTAAAATAAAAACTCGTCCATTCATTGACAACATCGATTTACATAAAGTTTGACACATGATGAAACAATATTATTTTAATTGAGAAACTCAACTTTTACTCATAAAACTCTGTTGTTTTAAAGCAGTGGCATGGGAGGAGGGGGCAATAACTCTCGATGGACGACGCGTTTTTTAAATATTTGTTTTAAGCCGAAACATATGAATTGAATTGAATTGATAATGGTTTTATTGAGAATAAAAGAATAACAATGCATCGCAGGCTAAACGGCCGAACTGGGCAATTTTTTACAAATGAAAAATACAATATATAAAAACATTCATAGCAAATTACATCAAAATTAATGAGCGGAACGTTAATGAGTAAATTGTATAAAATAATATTTAATTTTAAAATTCTTATTTCTTATTTAATCTCCCTAAATCATTTTTATATAATTATATAAAGGAGATAAATAAAAGTAAAGAAGAACATGATGATGGTGTAGAGTAAAGAAAGAAAAGAAAAGAGGATGGTATGATGGTAAGATTAAGAAGAAAATGAAGAGGAAGAAGTAGAAAGGGAGGAGGAGGAGGAAGAAGAAGAAGATTCAAGTAAGGATAGGAAAAGGAGACGGAGGGTATAGTGCGAATAGTAACAGTATCGTAAGGTATCAATATCCAACCTTTATACACATTATACAAACTACAAATGATAGAGGCGAAATTATGTAGAAAACAAATACTAATATGACAAATTGTACAAATAAAAAAAAATAATTATACTCTAGGTAATAGCTGCTCTAAGTTAAAGGTTAGATTGGTTTATCCAGACTATAAAAAGGGGAATTATTAGAAGAAGTAAAAGTAGAAGAAGAAGAAAGAGGGAAAAGAGGATTGTTAGAAAACGAATGAGAAGGAAGGAGAAGGGCGAGATGAAGAAGGAGGTGGAAAAGTAGAAGTGGTAGAGGAAGAGGAGAAAACTGTGACATTGGCAACGGAAGATAACTTCAGTCATTTACAAAAGAAAAGAAAAAAGGGTTAACACAGATTTTTAATGTAGTGTTTCCATTAAAGATACAAAGATATAAAGATTAGACCCCAGTATAAATATAAAAGAGGTATGTAATAAATATATAATATATATATTATAATCTACATAAAAACTTGATTTCATAACATTGTGTGTATCAGTAATTGAAACCATAGTTTGAATTCAAGTATTGCACTTTAATTATGGGAAAATATATACATATTAAATTTTGTCACATTTTACTAAAAATTCTGGAATGTAAAACAGTATTGCACTTTAATTATGGGAAAATATATACATATTAAATTTTGTCACATTTTACTAAAAATTCTGGGCAATATTGAAAAACATATAATATGTTTTCGTGTTAACTAGAATTGTGGATGCGTATATAAGTGATGGTACTTTGGGGCTGTTTTTCACTCTGTTTGTTCGGCAACGTAGTACAGGTAATTTCTTAGTATGTCTAAGAACTCTGTTTTGAGTAATCTGGGGTAGACATACATTTTCCAATGAAAGATGTGCACAGCGAAATTCTCCTTTGCTCAAGTGTTTGCATATCAAAGTAGGTAAGAGCGTTCTGGTAAGTTGTGTACCGAGCACCAACAAGGGCTCGCTTTTGATTTTTTTCTAAGCTTTCGCATTGTTTTTAATTGGTGATGCCGCTATTCCAAACCGGTGTTCCATATTCGAGAATGGGCCGAACATAATTATCCATCATAATTATATGGTTAACAAATCGCGACCTGGAAGGCAGTGCCTTTTCAAGATACGTAGCATGTGAAGTTTTCCGTTTGCTCTTTTGATAATAAATTATCTGTAACATTTTGATCCCCATTTCAGGTCACTTTGGATCAGAATGCCGAGAAGCTTATGAGTTCAGAAAATCAGTTTCACACTTTTTTTTCTTGAAATGTGGTATTCTTCAAGTATTATTGTTTGTAATTGCAATTATCCTTATTTCCAAAGTGACAGACTATAATGAAAAACGGGGTCAATCAAAATGTCATAAATAAAAACCTCCATTGTAGTATATAAAAATAACAAAAAAGAAAAGTTGAATTCGTAGCAAAGAAAAAGGAAATAACAAAAAAAGTGAATGTTCGAAACATGCAGCCAGTAGCGTTGCATGGGCTCATGCAGTCATAGAGGGGGGGGGCACCAGTCTCTTTTCTACTATATCAGCGTTTTTCAAATTACTTTTTTAGTCACGGCACACTGTTAATCCACAATTCATCAAAGTGGATTTGTTTTCCATCCCTCGTACACATAGACGTACAGGTACAATTTTGCGTGAGAGATATGAGGGCCCCTTGCCCCAAAATTTACTATCCGGATCCCAAATATTCATAGAGAGAAAAGCGAACTATAGCCAAACAAAAAAATATATACATTTTGCGAAAAGTGAAGTGAACGAGGAGAAAATGACACTTTATTGTGGTATAAATTTCATTTTTACATTAAAAAAAACAAGAAAAAAATAAGGTTACATTCGGCCGCCATGCTGCCCGAATCATGACGATATTCGGGCAGCTGACGTATAGGTGCCAGAATATCGTCATTATTCATCATTATGGGGATATTCATGGACTTCGCTTCCTGAAACTATGCCTTTTCTAAATTTTGCGAGTAATGAGAAAGACACTTATTGTCTCTGAAATGTTATTTCCTCATCTAAATACCCAAAGTGATATTATATTTGGGAAATTTTATGTTTTCTGATACTTTATTTTCATGAAGATGACGTTATTCCAAAATATATTTTTAATATAACTAAAATTCCTGGTTGAAAAACGCTGTACTATAGATTTGAGGGGGCAGATTGACCAGGCCGGGGGGATAAGCAACTTTCCCATTTAGAGTGGGAGAATAAATTATTATTGTGCATTTTAATATGTTTAAAGTGAACTTACATACATGCATTCTCTCTGTGTCTATTTTCCCGTATGTCTTATATTTTTCACTTCCATCTCAATTTTCTTCTCTGCTGTACCATATACATCAAGGAAGGACACAGTTCGGATCACCCCAAATCATTTTTCGATTATCGGTTAACGTACCTCTTACTATACAGATTTCATTTAGGACTTATCATGTTGTCCCCAAGTGACTGATTCACATAATAGCAATATTATTTTTGAAGAGTATCTCATATCTCTCTCGTTCTTTTTCATTTTCCTTCATCTCTCCCCTCGCTCTCACTTTGTTTTGCCATTCGATTTTTTTTGGGGGCACGCCCCCCTCCGTAGCTACGCCACTGCCTAAAGCTCCTCTACACTTAATAATACATTTTATGGCCACATCATTACATAGCCCTGTGGTTTTGGAATTGAGTATATATTATAACAAATATGATTCAAATGGAACAACACAATTTTAGGACTGGATTACATTTTGGGTAAGATATACAAATATTTTCACTCCGGTATGTATCGGCAAAATGGCGGATTTATAATCTCCCCGGTTTCAAACAAAGATTTCATAAGACATGTACATTTCAAAAAGTGGGGAAGGTTTTCTTGTCTCACCGGAATATATTTTCAGGGATCCTGTCCGACCCTTTCCGGGCTTTCTCGGCTTCAAAGAGGGAGGGGAGTGGAGTAGGCTTTATTCTAGTGGACAAAAATGAAGAAATTTATTTTTCGTATTAATATTTTTCCGCCAACCCTCTCTCGTCAGAAGGAGATGGAGATTATATCAAAAAACTCGGAATAAATAGAATCAGGAATCGGGTTTACGGGGCCAGGATATTCCGACTATCAGTCAAATACAATACCCTATTTGGTTTAATTCTTTGTGGAAAGATCATTATTTTCTGCTAGCAGGAGGGTCATGACTTTATGACTAAGAAAGACGTCTAATCATCATCATACTCGATTAGCCTACATTTTCAAAGTAAAACATCAATTTAATATCGGAATGTGTTTCTTCTCTCTTTTTATTGAATCTCAAATTCGTCCGAATTAAGTACTAGTAATTGAAAACATTTAAAATACATTTTAACATAAAGTTGGAGTATTTATGAAAATTAAACACACACAAAAAATTATATTGAATTGAGAAATTCAACTTCAATCTAAAACTCTCGGCTGTTTTGAAGCAGTGGCATGGGGGAATCGGATGAAAACTTTATACATATATTTGAAAAACTTGATACTTTCCTTCCCCAAATAAGTGAATTTGGGAAGGTATAATCTCGGGGACATCCCAGTACAGGCCCCGTGGAACGTTTCAAAGTGGGGGGGGGGGCTAAAGTATTTACGATCAGGTAGAGCGTAGCAAGCGAAGCGAGCGGGGTGTAGCTTGGCGTGGGGTCCGGGGGCAAAGCCCTGGCGGGGTCCAGGCGGCGAAGCCCCCGGAAGCTCAGGGGTTTTAGGCAGGGGTTTTAATTACGGTCAAATGAGCATATTTTGATACCTTATTTGTGACACTGGCAGGTCACTATATCTTTTTTTGTTTAATGACGTAAATCATGGTTTGAAGCAATATTTCATTCAAATAAGACACTGTCTTGCTAAAGATTAGAAAATTTAATGTTGACCCTTTAAGTTTATCAGTACATTTTATTGGTGAAAAATAAATTTCTGTTTAAAATATAATAAAAGCGAGTACCTTATCATCTCTTCCTCTCACATATTTCTAAAGTTTGTGGCAGATTCATTTTGTTTTGTAGATCGAGCAATTATATAATATAGGCAAGGGTCGCGCTAAGTTGTGTTTTTTCGGAATCACCAAAAACAAATTTGCTATGCATACGGCCTGTACCTTACTATTCCTTTGATATGCGTTCCAATGTAAGTTTTCCGTTTCCAGGATCGCCATTAAGTATGATTAAATTTTACAATTTAACCATTAAAGATATAGCGTCTTTCTTTCTTTCTTTCTTTCCTCCTATTTTTCTTTATATAACATACTTTTTCAAAAAAGTGTGGGGGCCCCGAGCCCCGCCGTTTCGCGGGCCCTGCAGTAGACCGACAACCCACGAGACTGACAAGACAAGACAGTGTTGGTCTTGTGAACCCTCACAAAGTAATTATCCAAAGGCCCACGAAAAAGACATGTCGATCTCTTGGGTTGTCGGTCTCGATCTTGGGCCGACGTCGGTCTCATTCTTATATCCAACTCCAATATCTCCACCAAACTAAGTGTTTCTGTGATTTAACAAATACTTTGATATGAGAATAGGAGATTATTTAAAAGGTATTCGACGATCCTAATTAAGTTCATTGTATAGTGAATGCCCTTTTCATATATATCACAATACAAGAAGTCTTATAGCGCTACGGTGAACTCTTACTCGCACGAGTGAATTTTTATGCTTTATTGCCATATTACACTGATATTTAAACGAACCATCTAGATATCGAGTCACTTAGGCCATTAAAAACAAAAACATGTTTAGCGTCCTGCCTTTTTGAAAAATAGGAAGGAGGAGGCCTTTTTTTTTCATGTTTTTTTTTCTTTCAAAATGGCCGCTCCGTACATAATTTTTCCCTCCAGCCAGTCGGGCTATTTTTCAAGATGGCCGCCAGCATTTATGTTTTTTGTGTTTTTTAATTCAGAAAAAGACTATTTTAGCCATATGTTTTTCATGTTTTTTCATTAAGACTTAAAAATAAAATAAAAATGAAAACAAAAAAATGAAAAAAAGGGCAGGCGACCCCCAAAAAGGAAATGGGCGGGGACGCTAAACATAAATATTTGTTTATATGGCCTTATCGGATGTTCTGTAAATACCATTAATTTATGATAGACCAACATTTGAGTTCCCGCTGTACAAGCTAGCTCAGACAAATTTTTTAAGTCACTCAGGTGACCATAAATTTCAAAAAAAAACTAGGCCCAATAATTAACATCTGAATATAAATAATATTGTGCAGATTATTATTTTGTTGATAAGCTTCTCGCAGCTTGGTTATATGTCATCATGATAGTAAAAGGTTCAAAAAGTAATTCAAATTCATCATTGTATTATTATTATCTTTAATAAGTAATTCTTTTTATTGTTCTTATCTGTCTGTAAATATTACTATTTTAACTTATTAATTTTGTACATGTCTGTATAGGGGCCGACCCCACTGGAAATAAGCTCTCGAGCTTTCGTGGGTTATCCTGTTCAAGCTGACTTATTTTTGATCTGTTATTATTGTATATGTTGGAAGCTTGTCGAATAAAAATCAATCAATCAATTGTTAAACCATCATTGAATTTATGTTCATCGTAAACAGGCTGCCAGACCGCGTTATTATATACTCATGCATGCATTAGGGTACACGTTTAATATTTTGAAATAAATATTCCAAACTTTCTTGTCCGATTTATTTTGCAAAGATAATTATAAATGATTGAGTCGTAGACCGTGTTTAGGCAATGTTATCAAACGCAAAAAAGCAGTCTAACCTTTTTCTTCATTTTTGAGATAACGATATAAAAAAGTTAGGGGTACGGTAATCTTTTAGTTGTACCCCTCGTGATGACAACAGGGAAATACCCTCTGATCTGAAGCGCTGGTATTCCTAATTAACACTCTCTATTATAAACACGTACAGCACGTGCTTCATGCACGCGTCGATCACACACCGCCCACTCTACGGCTGAGTGCGGCGGAAGAGTGAGTCACTACTCCGTTGAGCTGCTTTCTTTCGATCGACCTGTTTTTCAAAGCTCGCGCGGACTCCCTTTTCTGACAGGTGGTGGCGTAATTTTCCGTACAACAGTCACATGTAATGATAATTAACAAAATATCTTATTTAGGTTCTCAAATGTCAGTATGTTATTCATGAATTCCCACTTATAAACAATGTGTAAAGTTTTAGCAGAAAGGTGAATGATTTAGCAGCCGCCACGGGCTTTTACCAGCTGAAGCTGAAGAATGGGTCGCCAGCGGCCTCCCATAGTATCATCGAGGTAGCGTGGCCGAGCGGTCTAAGGCGCTGGTTTTAGGCACCAGTCATTTCGATGGCGTGGGTTCGAATCCCACCGCTGCCAATACGTTTTATTGCATTTTACATTACTCATTTGTTATGTCGAAACATTCAAGATCATCCAATATGCTTTTTACTCTTTATGAAACATCATGGCCCTTTTAAGAAAAGGTAGTACACACCCCTTTTTTTCTAAACTAAATTGCTTCTTTAAGCCTAAACTGACCACTAGTTATATGCAATGTTCTGAGACTGATCTTTCTATTTCCTTCCTCATGCACACCTTATATATATATTATATTTCAGTTTATTATATTTGCCTGTATGACAGGAATCTGGAAATGTTTAAAAGCATGTTTTGGGGTCATTTACTTCAGATACAATTGCAAAGCTATATGATTTCTTTATATGAATGGGACTTTCTTGCACCGGCCATCGACGCTCATTTTACTAATGTCATTTTCATCGCTTTATTAATCACAAGTCTAACTACCTCCATTTCCATTAGTGTTTGTGGGAAGATGTGTTAAAATAAAACTTAATCCTCAAATGTTTGTGCTTGACATCTTAATCGGTCGACTAGAAAAAAAGGAGGAAAATGTAGTCTTTTTTCCCCGTTTTTTATTGGCACCCAATAAGTATTGGTCAAAGAAAACATTGGGGAGTGAGGGGATGATCGAGAAGATGTGCTGCCTATATGTGTTAATGTTTTGTGTAGTGGTATACATGTTTATGTGGGGTTGGTCCCCTAATCTGTCTACCAGCAACTATTATCATCAACCCTCATCATATGGAAATATTCATAACTAATTTATGTGAAATTATATGGACCAGGGCAGGTTGTCCCATGATCATAAGGACTGTTCATATTGACTAGTGGAGGATTGAAGGGGGCACAATTTTCCAGTGCCCTTTGATTCTATTTTTGTCCCTTCTCCCTCGATCATTCTATCTTTAGACTCATAGAGCACCTGAAGTATGTTTAAAGAAATGTCCTGATTTCTTGTTTGCCTATCAGAGAATTTTCAAAATTGTAACTTACTTTAGGAATCCTGAATCTACCCATGATATCGACTGTCCCTTGTTCCAGTTGGCACGATCACGTGATATAAACCAATTCCTAAATTAATTCAATGTTATTCATTGTCACTACTGTATAAAACATCAAATTTTTAATATGCTTCGATTGCTTGCAAATTGTGCAAAATGAAAAGATGATTTAGGGGTATGACATGTCATCCCCACCCACCCCGTGCAAAATTGTTTCTGTTCATCTATAACTTGACACAGTCAATACACAGTAAGGAGAAAAACATTTCAAGTGAAAAAATAAGTATATTCAAATCAAGTTTATTCATAACTGTTTCCAATTCACAATTGTTTTCCTATGATATTTTACAGACATAATCTGGTGGTACAAAACATAATCTGTTTAACATTAATATCCATAAATCACTTATCAAAGTGGTGTAAGAAACAATATTCACATAAAACATAGATACATGATACAATTATATGTATATTGGTAGAACATGTACAAATATTATGCTTCCTCATGTAATTTAAAATATGATGCTTGTAAAACCTTTTATTGAAATTCCAGGTATACAGCACATACCAAGAATAATGGAAAATACACACTGCAGTTTTTTGTATACATCTAGGCCTCGTCTTACAAAGAGTTGATATCAATCACGACTTATTTGCGATTGATATCAATTGCAACTATAGATAGGGGACTGCAAACTTGTGATTGATTACAGGACTTGTGATTTTTAGTCTTTAGTCTTTATAAGACGGGGCCCTGAACTAAAAAAACAACTTCACCGGCCTGTTAAGGCTCTAATTATTTTAGTTTTAAAGACAAATCATATTCTATAATATAATAATCACAATGATATCGCAAACTCTGATTATATAATGAATCACATCTTCAGTCTAATTTATATTGCTTTGGCTTTTGCAGTGCAAAATTAATTGACATTTATGGTCTATCAACTCATTAAACAAATTTGAAAGATGAAGAAATACCATACAATTTCAGTCAACAAAAAAGAAAATGTAATGGAAGAAAAGAAAATACATGTTTAATTTATATATCTACACTGTTGCAAACATAGGGGACACATTTTTTCTTTTATTAAAAGTAGAAATAGACAAAAGTAACACTCTTTTTAAAAGCTTGCATCTACTGCAAGTATGTAACTTGTCTACTTCCTTTGCAGATTCTCAATTTGTAGACTATAGTTTTTGCATTAAGTATTTCATGCTAAGCAAGGATCAATAGATAACACGATGTATAATTAGATGAGTAATGTTAGTACTGATTTAGGATACCTATGTTCTATAACAAGGCTATTGATACTTCACTCACTTTTAAACACACACTAAAAAGTGCTGTACAATTATTTTGCAACCGTGCTGCTGCACAAATGTTCTCCAATGAAACTTCTTGAAAATCTATAATTCATATCTCAAGAATCTTTGAAGAGTGTACATCATTTTTTTAGTTACAAGAATGATCTTGAATTATACAGCACATGCATATACCTGCCAATCTTTTACAGCAAACATTTGGAATCTCTCTCTTGAGGTGAAATTAGGAATAGTCTAATCTTGTTTCCCTTTTACACAGAAGTTTTCAGAAAAAAGGAGAAGAATCTAGGGTTCATTACATTAGTTTGGAGGAACAAAAGTAGGAATGTATCCTCCAAAAACAGCAATGGTTGGCAGCTATGCACAAGCTGAAGATTGAAATACGATCATCAACAGATTTTATGATACAGGGGCAAGATCTATCAGATAAATATTTCTCTCCACAGTTAGAGCATGCTACCAGAATTACAACAAATCGTGACTTCCCTGTTCATTCAAAATTAAATTTACTGCAAGTTATTACAGATCCAATTTAAATGTGTAAAATCTTGAAGAATGCTTTTCTGTTAAGTTCTTTAGCGTTTGTATTTCCAGTACAAAATATTAATTTCATAACACTGTAAAATGTAAGATATTGCTTTCTTTATTGTTTGCTCTGCAGAGCATTTGAATTATTTGCAACAGACCAATTATTTCAATTTCAGTTAATTACATAGACATACTAGCACAACACAATGAATTTCAACTTCATGTGCGGTAAATGCTTAAATTGTCTAAGCTATCCGAGTAACAAAATTATTGCTCACTATGACTTGATGCACCTCTATTATTAGAATTTATTCACAAAACATGAGACTGAAAATGCCCTTTTTAAAAATATGTTACCCTGCTTCAGAAAATCATTGCGCCTCAGCTCACGATATCAGATCTTATATGTGATCTGGGTTTTTAAGAAATAAATCATTGCTGAGGGCATATACTGTGTGAATCTACAACAATAACACAATCTAATCAAATAAAAGACAGTACCCCAAAACTGTCCCTTGCGAATAAGATAAAAGACATGTACAGTATTGGAGTAAGATGGCATTTCATTGATTTGTCAAAGTTGAGGTTAAACAAAACATTCTTGTTTCCCTTTTGCAAGAGCTTTTCAAATTATCATAGACAAAATACTATGAGGTAAATTACCTACACCTTTTAAAACATATCAGGGAAAACAATGCTCTTCAAATTTAATCCATGCCACTGATTGGTGACTATATTAGACAGTTGTTTGTGCTTGAATGTAATGACTGACGAAAAAGGAAATAACCAGCAGTCAAGTCTAACGCATTTCATGTAACCCTGTAGAAAGTTCGTACTGATATCTCCAGGATGTGTAATTGGTACTGATGGTGCAGCACAAGAACGTGCTCCTCATAATGAAATTACTGTAAAACAAGAAACTCAAAAATACTTTATCAAAATGGTTAAGGATTTTGCCTTTGTATGGCAAGAAACTTTTGCACATTGCAAAAATAAAGAGATGTTATACATAAATCTCTGTCAATTTGTCATATTAGAACACAGAAACATATGTTAACTCCTTTGTGTCATGAAACTTTCATGAATATGACCCAATCATGAAATTCATAAAAGTTTCTTCAAACATGACTTTCTGGTTTAACAGTGTAGATATGCTATGGTTCAAGATTAAACCAATAATCTGGCAAGTCAAATAGAGATCTGTCAGTCCATCTCTGTTGAATTTCCAGGAAGTTCCTCTACAACCAGATTGTTAGGAATAGACTCCTTCAGCAGCGGGAACACATAGAACATCTGGGTATGAAAAGAAAATGATATATTCAGTGAGAAGTAGTTTACTTTGTCATTAACTATTTATCCACACATGAAGGTAGAATTAAATAATAATATACTTTGTTTCAAAGTGACTGTTTGTTTATCAACCATCTAATAGATATTTTATCCCTCTCTACTATAGTATAAGAAAAGAGGCAATTCTTTGATGAATGCACCATCACAAATACTCAAGGAAAAGAAAGTCAATTTTATTTGTTAATAAACCATGTTTCAGTGAACACACAATATAGAAGATATATTCCTTAAAAGAGATTGGAGCAATGTATAACTAACATGTTATTATTCAGAATCCATCCTCACCAAGCATGAGTTCATTTCATCCAAATTCTTATCATCAAATTGTTCTTACCTTCTGCATTGATTTCAGGTGACCCTCGATCTTCTGTTTGACTTCCAGGACTCCCTCTATAGGTGGCTTGATGAGAATGGATGCTGCCTGGAGAAGCCAGACATACAGGAGCAGTCTGTAAAGAGCCTGGTAGGGTTTACTATGACCTGTCCCTGCATAGAAACTGTTAGCTGTAATGAAAAAGAAAGTATGAAATGTGATTTAAATCAAGTTATTTCATTTCATACCTCGGGACAATATTCTCCTGGTCTAGAAATCATAAAAATGGTACAAATAAAATACACAAATTCAATTAAAGCTGTATCCTTGACCCAGAGTTAAGTCAAAGTAACATTTTGAATGCATCTAAAACAAATATATTTTATTATTTGTTAATCTAAGAACTGGTTGCACCTATCTAATTGAACTATTAATAAAGATTAATATACATACTGAGATAATGCTTAAATATTGCTATTTTACTTCTGTAAATGTGGCAAATTCATCAGTATGATAGATCAACAATAACTTTGAATTTATGTGATAATCTACACGTGGTCAAATGTATCTGTACCATTTGTAAGTAAAACAGATTCCAAAACAAATAAAAACCTGCTATAATCATATTGGAACTGTATAACATGACATTTGAAAAATTCATATCTGTATCTGAACATAATAAAATATTTTAAAAACACAATACATTTACTTAGCACAAAGATGTGCAATTGGTAACAGACAAGAATCTATAAACCATACCAGTGACAGGGTGTTTGTCTAGAAACTTGATGAGGGCAGCCATGTTGAATTGTGTGAATTCCCATCTGTCTTTAATCCAATCCCTCAAGCTGTATGCTTTATGCTCTATCAACAGTGCCATTGCATCCTAAAACAAGAGAGAGAAGCCATGAGCATAGTTCATTACATCACTATTCTTATTTTGAAAAACTACTACATTTATTTATTTTTGTTATATTTTTGTTAAACATTGAAATAAACACATTAGTTTATTTATGCCTGTGTCACGGCTCATCTAATATGTAATAGCAGTTCTTGTTGTTATGATGAAATAAAAAATATCATAATCGGCTATTCATAAAGTGCTAGCTTCATTATGTAAAATTCCCAAGAAGCTGGAAAATTAAGGTGTTAAAACTAATCTAGTATTCTGTTCAAATATTTCATAATCTCTAACATCAATAAGGGAAATTGAAGAAAAAAAATTAAAATCATGAGTAGAATTGGTAGATTCAACAGTTTCAAAGGTGATGATTTTTAGGCTAAACACATGTTAATTTTAGAAGTGCTTAGAAAATACTGCTCCTAATAAAATGAAAACAATAAAATCAGAACAAAATGTGAGAATATATTCTCTGAGATTGACAAATAATTTCTCTAATGAATATATAAAAAACTATGACGATTTACCTTTACAGCATGAAACACAAGATTAGCCTCCATTACCCCTTCAGCATACATGTTGATACTCTCTTGCTCAAATAGATTCAAAGAGCTGGAGATAAAAAATATATGTATACAGGCATATAAATTAACATCCTTGTTCAGCTCCAATGTTGATATTTACGGTATGACTGCTCTACCATTTACATCATCAATTGTTGCAATAACTTGTTATGACAGAGTGCAGTGGGGGTTGTTCACTGAGCTCTTTTAAGGGTTCTTGAGAGCTATTCTAAGCTCTCAGGAGCTAACTTGCCCTCGCCTTCCGACATCTTTTGCTTTTTTTCACTGTCAAGGCAACAGCGTAGATCTAACAGGATATATCCATAATTCAGTACCAATAAAACCTAAGTTTAACTCACTTGCTATGTGTCTCTTCATAGATCAGTTCTTCAACTATGAATGCATCACCAATGAGAAGACTAATCACTGTATCCAAGAATTCTATATTGATGCAGAACTTGTCACATACAAACTGTAACAAAATCTGAAAAAAGAGAAATACATATGACATATCAAGTATGTTTAAAAGAATAATAGGGACTTAGGGACATAGTTCTGTAATGTGTTATGTGCTATACAAGAATGGTTTATTCTTATTATCATGATTATTATAATTAGATGGAACATTCAATGGCAAGCTGCCCAATCTTAATTTCTTCTTCATATTCACACATTATCAGAAGTGAAAAATGAGGATCAACAAATAATATTAACCACGTACATACGTCCATTAGTGATATGCCTGCAAACTATGCAAATTTTTTGACTTACATCATGTGCAACTTCATGAATGCAATGGTGGGCAGCGCATCTTGTACTAACATGGTTCGATCAGTGTAATTTTGCTCACAGAAAAATGTTAATTGTGGCATTAGTGTCTCTTGTTGACTAACCTTTAAGCCTGTGCTACAATGGACATGATTTACATCGACATTACTCAATAGAGTTCCCTCTCTTGGTATCAAAGATGCAAATCTTGCAGCTTCCTCTCGAACCTCTGGTTGTTCATCTTGCAAGAGCAACATGCCTGCTCTCATTATCCTATCAGTTATAGTGAGACAATAGGTACATCAGTCATAAAATGGGATGAAAATCCAATCAAGGACTCACTAATCCATTTAAGTTCAATTCCAAATTATTATCATCTCAATCCATTAGAAACATATCTGAATTTAATAAACAATAGAAGAGAAGTGACTCAATTAGAATCATAAACATGAATGTACAAAATGGAGATGAGCTACTGGTATATGATTACTAAGAAAGAAGATAGACACAGATTTTTGCAGAAATCCTGGTTGAACTGATCCTTAGAGAAGAAGACCATCAACATAAAGAACTAGTTTATGAAAACTATTCACAAAATTTGGTCATATGTATTAAATGATTTCCCCTGATCTAATGGAAGATATCTACATTGCTGATATATTGTACAAATTATCGCTCATGACATGACGTATGAATTCAGGATCAATGTAATTTTTCACAGAACAGTTTTACATGAATGATTCAGAGACACTGTCTGGTAGGGTTTCAAAAAAATAGCTACAAATCATCATGATTATAATTTGGCATAAAAATAAAAATAAAAATAAATCAAAACAACAGCAGCAGCAGCAACAATAACAAAGTGAAAATTCAACTCTTAAGTGACTTACATAAAGGCTAAGTCACAGTGTTTAATGTTGTCAGGGTCACACATCTTGAGGACATGAACACCGCTATGCCTCAATGACTTGGCTGCAGACAGGTGCAGGGTCTCACATTGAGAAGGGTCACTGCACTTTAGAACCAAGTCACACCACTGCAAGGTCATCTCATGATTCAAACTGAATGAAAAAAAGATGGATAAAGAATTCAATCAATCAAGCTATCATAAGAGCTTGTTACATAATGTTATAATGATGTTTATACACAATACATAGCATTATATTATTATGCTCTCTCCATTGTCATTGAGAATGTTTGGGAATATTTCCAGAAGTTTTATTCATAGCAATAGAAGGTCCTAATAGCAAAACACGGGATAACGATTTTAAGGTGAATTCAAGTAGCATGAACAATCCATTCAAGTAAGATCTCTGATGAAGATAACACTCTGGTTCAAATTTCAATGCCCTCTTTCCGAAAACTGTTAAAAACAACTTACAATTCTAATAACCTGTAGGTTATATACCCTACATTTGTGACAATTTGACTCATCAAATTTAAATAACATAAAATAATATGAGCAAAACAAAGAAACAACAAAAGCAGTATATGTAGCTTCACTTACTTCTTGAAGTCATCCGAAGCAAGCCTGAGAGCCACGCCCAAAGCTGGAAGAACTGCAGCACATGAACTCAAGTCGCTTCCTCGTGCAGCTGCCATAGCCAACAGTCGCTCCAACAGCACCTGTAAATCACTCTCTGGTTTGGCATCCATATCCTTGCTTAGCTCCACCCACAGATCTAGAGCAAGAGGAAGACAGTTGAAGCTGTCCTCAACAAGAAGTAGGTCCATGACTTGCAGCTGGAGACTGCTGTGTGACTCCATGCTGAGCTCTGCTCCGGATGTCACAAGGTCATTGAGGTACTTGAGGGTCAACTCCCTGACCTCTGGTAGGTCATGGGTCAGGAGAGTGCATGTCAGGGTTGAAAGGTTGATGATTTGGTCAGGGATGAACTTTGACATGGAGATGAAAGAGGTAGTCATCTCCTGTCCCAAGGTCGAGAGCCCCACCTAAAAACAGACAAATGAGAAAATTGTGGATTGGTCCAGAAAAATCTGTTCACTCTAAAGCTAAACCCTGATATATTGGTTAAAAGATCACTGTCAAAAACTCCTATCAAATAGATAAACTGATAGAGAAATTATGAAAAATACTACTTGGAAGTAATACAAAGTACTAAATATGTTATCAGAAAGCTATTTATCAAAACAAGGGCCAAACATCTGGAAAGTAATTCTTATAGGTCACAAACTTTAAGGCCTTAAATGATCTAAAAGAAAGTATTAGGATGATTATGAACATATTTAGCCCTGAAGATGATAATCAAACTCTGATTTTAGTCTGAAATAGTTGTTAAATCTGTAATTCTAATCAGTAATTCTAATTCTTCAACTTCTTCCTTACAAATGTTCATGAATTAATTAATCTGTTCCAATGGAAATAAAAATTGTGCCAAGTTGAAATTAAGACAACGAATCAACACTAAAAACCTGACTCTTGCAAGTTCTTTCAATAAAATTGTACAATTAATTGTACAGGATGGGTTAATAGACAATTCATAATGAGTACAAAGAGTGAAATTAATCTATTAACATCTTCCTATGAAAAATATATCTCTATGAAATACCTGGAATGAAGGCGACCTCATGAAGAAGTCCTCAAGAACACCCATAGACTCTACAACCAGTGAGGTCACACGGTCTGGTTTGACATGGAAAGCACCTTCCCACCACTGGGTACAGATCTGCATGAACTGAGCCCTGGTGGTAGGGCAGGGGTTCATGCTAGACCCCACCCAAAGACAACTGGCAAATTTCTCTGTCAGCTCCTGAACCATGTCCTCTTGCAGGCTGGAAAGAGATAAGTCAAACAACTAATAATTGTACTGTAGTACCAATGTAGTTCCTATGTTAGTTAAACTTTCATATAAACCAGGTGACTTTCAGTTAACAACCCAATTTCAGTCAGTACTCATTAAATTTTAGTACTCATCATCATCATCATCATCATCATCATCATCATCATCATCATCATCATCATCATCATCATTTAATGTCCATTTTTCCAATGCTAAGGGGTTGGAAGTTTCATTTCCTGGATGGTACTAATAGGCTTGCATACTGTGCAATGTATTCTTGGTATTCCATAAATTTTCTTCACAATCATCAACCATTACAATTCTATTCAGAGTACAGAAAAGCTAAATTCAAGTGGAATTGCACAAGATTATAATCATGGATTCATAGAATGCTAGAAATACTGATAAATCATGCAAAACTAATATTCAACTTTTTGAAACCATGAATGATATGGAAAGATTACCACCAACAATCACCTTTTCTTATTGATGCTTGATGTAAGCAGCTTTTGAATCATTAGTAAGATTCCATGGAGACGATTCTGACTGGTGATGAGGGGATTAGATGACAGTGGGATACTGTCCAACAGCTTGGCGGCCATGTTGGAAACCTCTTCATTGTCAGATAACAGAGGGAGTATAGCCCTTGAAGCAAGGTCCCTAACAGAGTAGATAGGGCTTGAAGCAAGGGAGCAGAGTGGTTCAATAAATTCTTCAAGCTCCCTGTATCAATGAACAAAATAAAGATGAAAAACAAGGTATTAAATGCAAGACCGGTGGATTGATTTTAGAGATTATTTCCAGCATGTTATATCTTACTGATAGACCCTATACCCATCAAGTTCATATTTACCAATATTGCAGAGGTGGAGATGGAGTGCAGATATTACATTGTTTAAGGTATTGTTGAATCATACATACAAAGTTTATATTTATTGATTATTGCAAATGTGAGAATTGGCATTTACCTTTTCTGTTCCTGGGTGGCAATACCACTTCCAAGCTTAGTGAGGACCAGGAGGACAGGATGGAGTGTTGGTATGAGATGGAGCCTTCCTCCTCCTCCTCCTTCTCCCTGCCCTGGAGCACCAGATCCCTGCTGGTGGAGTGCAGCAGCCCTCCTGACCTCCTGCAGGAAGTAGAGACGGAGTCGTGGGTAGCGCTGGAAGAACTCTGGAGCGGAGAGGGTGTTGACTTGGGAGTGCTCATCCTGGACCTTCTTCTGGCCAAAGATGCGGGCAATGAGGGCCCCTGTGGTAGAATCAACAGATTGTCTTGGTTTACATAACAGCAAAATTAGGCATTGTTCAGATATGATGCTGCAAAACCGCCATTTTTTTTTAATGACAGAAGTGTATTACAAGTCATATTTCTGTATCTTATCGTATACAGAGCTCAGTGAATACACCTTTGTTGCCATTCATATACACGTTTTAAAACATGGTGGGTTTTGGGGGCAGCGGTTTCCCATCGCATCATATCTGACGAGTCTTTACAGACAGTGGTAGTACATGTATTTGTGATAACTATTGTAATATTTCACACATAATTTTATGTTAGGGGTCATTTCAACTTGTTGACTACCAAAATTCTCTCATTCTGCTAGGCTTAATACAAAAGTTATCCTGTTCCTGTATGCAAGGGTCACAAGCATAGAAATATCTGTGTGGGAAAAGTGTTGAATTTGGGGGGTTATTATTACATTTTG
>CP137669.1:15627122-15765477 GCA_037976565.1 Mesocentrotus franciscanus | reverse complement strand
TTACATTTTGAGGGTCATTTGTCAGATTAGCACTTCTATGTTTTACAGTTTGAGAATTAGGCTAACAGCATGACTATAGAAGTGCTAGTCCTATATCATAAAAAAAACCTGTTCAGGGTACTCAGGTATCTTCACTTCTCATGAATCCAACATGACATATTTTGCTTTGCATCAGAGATATAAAGATAAAAACACTAGGACATACCTAACAACTGCATGCTAGAGTTCTGTACCATCCAGTTACTGGACGCAAACCCATCAATGGCCAACTGGACAGCGTCTTCCGCATACCGCAGTACTTCCCATGCAAGGGAGGTATTGACAAAGAGGGACCTCATGATATTCAGTGCATGGGACTGAGGGAGGTCTTGCTTGGCATCAGGCTGTGCTGGAAGAGGCTGTTGGGCTATTTCCATCAGCTTTGTAATGCGTATTTTAGCAGTTGCCTCTGTCATAGCAAAAAGAACAATCTAATTTCGTTTAAAAGTTCAAATTATTTTAAAAATACCATCCTTACTCTGCACACTAATACAGAGATGCCAACCTCTTGGCACAAAAAACAGACTGAATAGCCTAAAAATCAGATTTTGGAGAAAAATCAGATTTTCACGAAAACTTGACACAACCTCTGGCCTGTTGGCCCCGGGCCAGTAAAATTTCAGAAAAATGTGTTACTGGTAAGAACGGTGAAGTAAAATGTTTGCTCTTTCATTAACATTTAATGAGAAAATTGTAAAACAAAGTTTTTTTCAGGTTGAGGGGGTTTACTTGTACATGTTAATATGTGATTCCGCGGTTTTTATGGGTTTTTTATGGGTTTTTTATGGGTTTTTTATGGGTTTTTTAATCTTAAGATGAAAAATCATATTTTAAGAGGCGATATCGTATTATCGTATTTCATTCTTATTATGGTACTAAATACGATAAAATCATACTGGTTGGCATCTCTGCTAATAGGCAACTTAACATACTGCAGGCCAAAAATCATGAATTGTACACACCAAAATTTAAATAACAATCAATCAGAATCATTTGATAATAGAAATCAGATCTAATATCCAAATATCTAATCAGCTTCTCCTTCCCCTGCCGCAGTGGTGATGTATGCATACAATATTCTTGAAATAGCTTCATTATATTATTAGGATAAAAACCCACAGTAATAATTTTTCAAAAAGTACTTTTGCAACTCATAATTTATACCGTTTTATTCACAGAACGCTTGACAATGATAATACTTAATTGTACATGTAAGAATCTGATACTTTACACGGTCTCATAAAATATTACAAGATAGAAGAACAGAAGGATGTACAGACAGACCACCTGCAAAGATAGTGCCTTTGGCATCACCTTCATAGACAGAGGCATAAAAAGGTTCTTTACTTTGTGCTAGAAAATTATAAGGCAATCACAGAAACTGTGCAATTCAAGCCTACCACCAGTCCAAAAATCTCCTTACTCACCTCCCTACCCCTGGGCTCAGCCACAATGATGGACTCCACCAGGGGAGGTAGACCGGCACTCATCTTGGTGTAGGAATTTGAGGAGGCTGTAGTGGTGATGACAGTGAAGATCAGGTCTAGAAGAGACTTGGGTATGGAGGCTATGTCTGGGTCTGGGCAAGACAATATGGTGGCACATACCTTGAAGAAGCCTATCTTGCAGCCTTCTAGAGCTCCCTGTCATTGAATACAGATTGTTTCATTATGTACAGGGGTGGACAGGAAATTGGGAATATAATAGTACTGAGACATCACTGATTAATTGTCTCTTTAACTTCCAGTATTACGATAACTGTCCACTCTTTATTGTTAAGACCTACAAAGGCAGATATATGCTCATACAAGTGGAGGTGTTGTGATCTAGTGGATGAGTCAACAGACTGTATTGTAGACCATACAGTATAGGGTTTGATTACCTGCCATGGCACTAACATCCTTTCGAAAGACATCAATCTACATTTGCCATACTCCATCCACGTGTAGTAAGTGGGTACCTGCTGGATTTATTCCTTGAATTCACCGAGTGGTACGGTTGCAGGAGCTAAAGCCGGGGTAATAATATTCAAAGTCCTTTCCAAGTGCATAGAGACATTACATCTCAATGAGGTCCTATACACAAACTGAATATAATTATTGTATCAATAATTTAGCCTGTACTATCTTGGTCTCAAAACCTAGTTTCCTAAGATGGCCTTTCTATCTACTTGGCAATACTTTCCCAATGCATAAAAATATATTAATTTGTTTTCTTACTTTATGACGACAATTTGTGAGTATCTGCACAAGGGATTTGGACATTAGCTCAAACTGCTGCTTATCTAGAAGCCTAGGTTGGAGATCTCCAAACGGGGGAGCAGCTTCAGCAAGAGCCCCCATGAGTAAGCTGGATTCCTGTGGAAAAGAAGGAAAAGCATATTAAATACAATTGTAGTGTAAATGATATAGCTGATTGATGGAAATCCCTTCATCAGATCATTCATAACTTTTACATATCAGTATTGATGAATGAAGATAGCTTTTACTTATTTCTATACAGGTTTTAAACAAGTGTTTTGGCAAGAGTTGATTATTCCGAGCAAATAATGATAAGCAACCTACAACAAGTCTATAACACTACATGTATTTCCTCAGACTCTGTAGAGTAGCAAAATGCCTTAACAGGAAAACTGTAAGAGGATGATACAAATATAAATATAAATAACACATTGAATGTTGGACATTTGTGACTGCAATAAAGTTTCACCTTGAGAGTGAGCCAGCAGCATGTAAGAATGAGTTGATGCTCCAGAGACGAGGCTCCCGCCCCATCATCGCCATCCCCTCCATCTTCTGTTCCAAAGCCCATCACCAGCTTCTCAATCTCCTCCCCCATCTTTCCAAAGGATGGCGACATGTGGCTCAACTCCTCCCCTTGGAAGATGGGGAAGACATCCCTGGTACCACATCTCCCAGGTCCAATCGTATATCGCCGGCAGTGGTGTCCATTCTTGCATCGGGTTCATTGGTAGCGCTGCTTAGTTCTTGCCTCAATGCAGTACTTCCATTCTCTTTCACCGAGGCTGCTCTATCTTTACCTCTGGTCTTGGTAGCAACATCCTTTGTTCCAAAATCTTCCAATCTTGGATGTTCATCCTTGCTCTGAGGAGGAGGGGATGGCTTTATCCTTCCAGCCAAAAGATCTAGGATGAACTCAATGATCTGATGAAGCATGGTATTGATTTCCTCACGATGGCCTGCCATGTCTCAGGTTTCTTGGTGACAAGCATAGAGAAGATTCTTGAATCCTCTGCGAGGCACTTCCTGATTGACATAATAATACCTAAAAAATGGTACAATTTAAAGTAAGTGATTAAACGAGAAGATCTTGATAGGCAATAGAATCAAAGTCAATCTAATATTTCTTAGTTTACTTTTAAAAGTCAAGTTCTTCCAAAATGTCATCATTAGGCGGTGTCAGACACAATTTTCCTGACCCATCTTGAATTAACTAGATTTTAGAAATCTAGATAATTCATTTACGTAGGTGTCAGACAGGTGACAGACAGGCTACGAATAATCTGGATAACTATTATCTGGATTACTGATGGGCCATTACGCATGCACTGTTCAGGTAGATAAGCATTGTGACATCACACGGTCAATCAAAAGTAATGCACAATTAACGCATCTCATTAAATGCGCACTAATATAATTTATTCACAGGTTATGATAGCGCGCTAAAAACCATATGCCAGCCAATCATTAAGTTAAAAGATGACCTTACACTGACCTTTAACACGATTTTTGCAACATTGGTGACAGACAGAAAAATCCCTTTAAAAATCCCGTGAAAAATCCTGCCAAGGGACAATTTTCTTGTTTCATTAGGATTTTTAAAGGATTTTTTAAGGGATAATTGATGACTAACAGCCAATTATGAGGATAACTAAAATCTGGATAACTATTTTCCGGATAATTGGCCTCTGTCTGACACCGCTCATTGTATATATATCTGTATCATCTTTATCTTTCTCTTCTAATCAGAAATTTTATTGATATGAGAAAAGGTTTTGGTAATATCCCATGAATACATATTACATGCAATTTGATCATATATTTGCAATAAAACAAATACCATTATGAATGCTTTCAGACAGACTACAATTACAAATTTCAAATAACACATTGCTCCCAATATTGAATCTAACTGGGGAATCTCCAAAGAGATGCATTTGATATACACAATAGTAGCAAAAACATTTGATAGCATTTTTAATACTAATATAAAGCACATGAATGTATTTGGTGGTTACAGGCAGTTAATATAATATTAAGTATTTAGGAGCACTGAAACAAAAAGTGCCATAGCGCTGACATAATTACAGATTATATAGCAGTTCAATGAGTGGGAGGAAGGGGACTTTGGGACGTTTAAGGTGCCAAAATGTTTAAAGTGCCCCCCCCCCTCCCCCATCCCAAACAAATCTCCTACACTCACCATGCATAGGAGTAAGGGCTGCTGCCTGGAGAATGTTGATCTTTGCACACTTGAATTGGTAGCCAAGGCTTTTCATTAGACTCAACACGAACTGTACGGGAGGACTGTTGGAGTGGATGATTTGGTGGGTTTGCTAGCAGTAGGTGACTTATTCTTGGATGGTTTGACAAGCTCATCCAGACCTTCACTACTATCAACCATTTGTCTGAAAAATATAAATAACAGGGGTTTATAGTTGAAGATTCCTCTACTTTGTATTATAACTATCACTTTTATTTATTAGTTCATATACCAAGTTACATTGCGTTCAAACTTAAAATGTTATATCTCAGGTTCTATTCTGAACTGATTTTGAAGTTATTTGTTTTCTGTATTGTCCAATAAATCATGAATAATGATCTTTAACACAATGATGTATGAAGTGCTATTATTTATTTTAAATAAAATTTCCATTCATTCTGGAGTAATAATTCCTGCTTGAAAGATCAGTTATAACCTTAAGATATACATCAACACAGACACGCTTAATAAGGTACTAAGTCAATATTTCTGGACATCTTGAAGATAAGATAACTCACCTTTGAAAAGAGAGCTTGCACAGCATAGCCCCTGCCTCACATTCATGGAATTTAGGACTACAGATGAGCTTCATGCCTTGGACCAAGATCTCAGATGGACTGGACCAGGGATGGGCTGTAGATGAGGGGAGGGGCCAGGGAAAGGACCCAACCAATAGGTTGTAAGCCGATGATCGAATGTCATTGGAGGAATCCAAGAGAGAGTTCACCAAGAGAGATGCATTCCTAAAATTTCAAATAGAGGACATCAAAGAAACAATTAGGTAAAATGCTTTAAATCAGGTGTAAATATTAAAATTATAGGCTAGGGCCAGGAAATTGACCGAGTGGTATGACCATATCAATCCTCAACATGAAATAGATGTAACGGTAACTTGATTTTGACAATCAACAACCAAATAAATCTAAGTCTTTTTCTCTTTGTCAATTACTCTTCATATACGTTCACGATATAGATTGTAAAACTCATCAAAGATTTTATTAACTTTGTCATAATTGCTTCTACTCTTAACTTGTTATGTGTTTTTTTAGTGTTGTATTTGAACAAATTTATATCTAGAGTTACATAACATAACATTGTCCATAACTTTTACACATTATATTTTTTCTTATCTTGAACTTTTCAGTATTAAAATTAAAATTGATATAGAAATATTTACCTTTCAGAAAAGAGATTCACCTTACCAAGTTGCTGACTCCATGAAAGTAGTTTCTTAGAAGCAGCTGGAAAATATAAAAGTGAATTAACCAATCAGATAAATATCATGACCATGTTTTATGCATTATCTTTTAACCTAATGCATTTATAGCACTCTACACACAATATTCATCAATGACAGTGATGGTTGTTTTAAATCACATTATGCAAAATTCATCCTTAAAAGTATTTTGGAACAGAGAAAGTGTATTATTAAAGTAAAACAAAATTTTTGCCAATTTGAGATGAAAAAACAACAACACAAGAACCGTTTGGCTTGTAAAAAAGCTTCCATACTTGATGGCTTGAGAACAACGAGGTACATAATCACTCACAAAATGAGCAGCAGGAGTGGGATCTGGGCATTACCTGGAAGTAAAGGACTGCTTGCATTTCTGGAATCGGTCTTTGCCACCGGTGAGATTCTCATACACGAGACGGAGAAGGTCTAGTGAGGCCCTTTTCCTCTGGTAGCAAGCTCCAGGGAAAAGGGAGGAGAAGCTCTCCTCCAGGAGCCAGTCCAAGAGTTCCATAGCTGCCTGGAGCTTGGCCTGGAGAGCTTTGGTTTCAAGTTTCAACTCTCTAGTCCCGCTGCAAAGAAGTTGATGATAAGAACACAATGATTACATGATTTATACATAACTCATATCACCAACGTCCATCGTATCCTGGAGGTTCTGAGCATGAGATAACCAGATGTTCTTGGAAGATATTTTTTTCACCCTTGGTCAAAATCGAGTGAGCTGGCCTAACAACATCTAAGGGGAGTGGTTTGGGAGAATCAAAGCATCTTGACAGGTTGAAAGTTGCATTGACATGTTCTTAACATTTGATGGTACCCATGTAAAGGAAAATTCATCTTCTTTATCCTAAAGTCCCTCATGCTTCGTGTAAATACCATGTGTTTGTGCAGTGGTGCAATCCATGCAACCACTACTACCTTCCAAACACCCCCCCCCCCTCCTAAAAAAAGTATGTTATTTACTGAACATGAGTACATTTCTACATTTTAGTAAAAATCCAAAAATTTGTTCAAAAATGAAAACACATGCATTCACCTGTCCACATTGCTTTCAGCAAAAGCCATAACAGACTGTATCTTCTTGATCCAAGCGAGGCTGCTGTCTCTCAGTCTCAAGATCAGTGCCTTCATGCTGATCCTCAACTGGTTCCTCAGTGAGGTATCATCACTGTTCAAGCAGTTCTGGACCAGGGTCTTGATGTGCCTGGTCTCGTCATCGCCAACAGGTTCTGCCGTCCTTGGAGAGTAGCATAAGAGATGGATGGTGTCGCCCCTGATGTCGTCATCGTGATGGTTTACAGCTTCTTCCAAGGTGGTAGAGTGATGGTGCTTTTGAAAGAGATGAACAAACAAATCAGAATCATCTTAATTGTATGAGTATTCAATGACAAATTGTGCTGAGTAAATTGAAAACATAACTAGCAATTCATAAAATTCAATAGAACATTCAACACCTTCAGTCTATCAATAATCCTTGACATTCAATGCAGTGTACAAATAAGTACTTCATATTTTGAATATGAAGTTTTCATACACAAAGTAAAAATGATAAAAGAATTTTCTTCAGTGATAGAAGAGTCCACCTCTAATTTCTGTATGATATAAGAAAATAATATTTTTTGGGCTGTTTTTGCACTTTCTTCCTCATTTGACATTTTACAGTTACATTTAGTTGTCAACCCAAATTATACTTTAAGTATAATTACATGTAAATCTATCACATAACTTTTCAAAATATTACATTTCATTGCATTCCGTCATATATCCTTACCATCCACTCCTGTCCTTGAAGAATCTTACATGTTTTAGCTTGCTTCAGTAGGATGATCTTTCTATGGAGGTTTCTTGCTTCTTGTTTGTGACCAGCTCTCATTATTACCTTCACATCCAGCAACAAGGGGAATGTTTCAGGAAACACTTTGAAGGTGGCTGGCAACCAGGTATTGGCCATGTTGCTTCTGACAAGTCTGTTGAGAAATTTGATGTAGAAATTGTAGTTTAATTGCATGAAATTATTAATAATTTATATACATGTACACTTTCTCTGGCAACATAGAAACATATTAAGTAGAACATGTACCAGTATTAGAAATAATAATTTTCATATATCAAATATCAATATCGTAGTCAGAGTTTGTCACACATCGAACATTATAAATATATGAATACTGTTACACTTCTATAAATGAATAATACCAGTTAGTAATTATTGAATCCACACAAATCAGTATAAGTTCATCTTCTTTTGCAATGACCACTAGAGATAGAGTTAGAACTAAGATGACACAGTAATATCCACTATGGAAGACTGACATGATAACACAAATAATTTCCACAACTTATATTTTGAAGAGTGAATACAACCATGAAAACAAACAAATCTGACCAAATTATTGTTAAATTCACATAGTTTTCACTCACGAGTTATCACTACAGAGACCAGTTACAATGACTTCTTTGAAGTGCTCCTGCCAAATCCCTAGTGCAGTCTCCTGGACTTCTTCCTGCATTGCATCTTGGACCCGGGCAGGGGTCAGGGCCAGTTCTGACTTTAGCCCTGCTATTAGGGTCTTGTAAGTCTCATTGGCTGCAGACAAAATATGGTTTGTATCCAGGCAGGAGAGGAGCTCACTCGAGAGACCTGGGTGGAGGAGGAGGACAGCTTTCGCCCCAGGTGGGGAATCAGGGTCGACAAGAGGGTGTAGCGACCCTTTAGATGGACTGGTGATCCGAGAAGCTCTTGGGCCAAGTATCTCAACAGCTAGAAAATTGAAGAAAGATTAAACTTAAATTTGAATCAATACGGTATAAAACTATGAAAGTTGAAGTTTGAACCATGGGATTTATCCTCTTGGTACATTCATAATTCACTATCTCCTCAAAATATATAGAACATGGCAGATTGGCAGGTAAATACAATAAAGAGTGACAAATTACTTTCACACATTACAAGAGTGCTGCTGTCTGTCTCCATCTCACATACTGGTTGTATGACACATACTCTGGTGACAACTGCTCTGCAGTAAATATGGATCATTCAAGGAATTTCTTCCTGCAGGTAGTATACCCCATGCCAATCCTAATCCTACACTAACCTAAAACCAAATTGCAACATTACTCCTAACCCTACAATGAATATAAATAAAGCTAGGAGCAACTGTAACCAGAGTATATGTCAGATCACCTATCTTTGACAAAAAAATAATGTCCAGAGCAACTGTCACTGGGGCATATCCTGGAGCACCTACCTCATCATCACTAGAGTTCAGGAGGCGATTCTCTGCTCTGTAAGATTCCAGCAGAGAACTGAACAAAGCCCTGATCTGTTCCGCACTCCATCAACAGGACTGTGCCAGTGTCTCCAGATGCAGCTCAGCACCAGCTGGACCACATCCGAAGATCTCGTCAGGAACCGCTGGGCATTGTTGTTGAGGAGTGACCGCAGATGTTGGAGGTGACGATGGACACACTGAAGCCATAGAGTGAATACTGGAGGATTTTAAAAGGAAATGGGAAAAAAAGTTTAATGATACGGTCAACAGATCACTCATGAGTAACATGAAAAGTGGTCTTTACAGGCAGGTGGTCTTTGTATGCAGGTTCCTTTCATACAGTTTCAATTTGAAAAGGAAACACACAAGGAGTCTAGTTTTAAGACAAATTGGCCTTCTATATGAAGATTTGACTGAAGGATATTATAAATGACATTGCATTCGTCTATTCGTGCAATCACAGAACTTTCCCCTAGATAAGGCATGGTAAAAACAAAGAGTACCTGTCACGCATTTCAATAATGACTTTTGTCGATATAAATGACTTTTGTTGATCTTGTGATATTCTGTCTTTCGTACTTTTGCTGATGACACAAATTTATTTTTTTCTCACAAAGACTCTCATAGATTAGTTGAAATAATTAATATTGAAATGTGTAATATTTTATTTTGGATTAGAGCTAACAAATTATCATTGAATCTCCAGAAAACGAAGTATATGTTGTTTAGTAAATCTATAAATTCATTGCCAGCTAATATAGTTTTGGATAATACCCCAATGTAGTGCATGTCATTTAATACATATCGGTATTATATATAAATTAAAGACATGTCTCCCTCTTAATTCATTAATTATGCTTTATAGTTCATTGATACTCCCATACTTAAATTATGGTCTCTTAGTTTGGGGTAACACACATCAAACGTCATTAGACAAAGTGTTTTTATTACAATAGAAGATTATTCGTATAATTTGTAATTCCCCCTTTCGCTCCCATACAGACTCTTTTTTTTTTTGAAAATAAGATATTAAAGGTAAAAGACTTATATCTTTTCCAACTAGGTCAATTTATGTATAATTATAAAAATAATATGTTGTCTTCTGTTTTTCATGAAATGTTTTTTAAAAATAGCTCAGTCCATAATTACCCAACAAGACATTCAGACGATTTTCATTTACCTCTCTTGCGGACCCTCTTAGCCCCAAAAACGTTCATATATGAAGGTCCAAAGTTTTGGAATTCTTTAAGTAATGAAATAAAAAATGCTCCATCGATTAATATTTTTAAGAAAAAAATTGAAATTGTTTTTATTACAATCATATCAACCTCATTAAATTTATATGTTGTTGTTGTTGTTTTTTTGTTTTTTTAATACAAGATCATTCTCTACTCGCTGACTCAAAATGTAATTTGATATATTATATTGTGCTCAAACTTATCTCCTTTCTAACGCGCATCTCTCTTTCCTCATTTTCCTCTCAACCCCACATGCACCTCATCATTTTTTTTTTTCTGTACCCCTGATCTCTCCTTTTTGGGGGGCATTATCTACTCTTTGTATTGTAACCGTATCCTCCCATGTTTGTCATGTAAGGTACTGTCTTGTCCTGTTCTCGTCTCTGTTGGCATCCCCCCCCCCATTTTCTCTATTTTGTAGTTCCTTTTATAGTTAAGAACTTGTTAATTTAATTAATCATTATTCTTAAGTATCATTTAGGGTGTCCACACTTGTACAAGCATTGCTTTTAGTGGACCCCTCTGTTTCCAATATGTATTCTTAAATTGTTGTAAATAATTAAAACTGATCTTGTATTGTTTTGTAAATAAATTGAAATTGAAAAATTGAAATTGAAATGAAGAGCTGTTACACTTGGAGCATTCAGTAAAAACCAGGTGCTACTTCAATCCACTCAGATCAAATTGTATCCATATATTATGGGATCTATTTAAATGCCCACATTTCCATGTATATTCTATATACATTTTCACTATTTTCAAATACTATGCTAATCATATGACATATTGTCATACATGTACTTTTGAACACATATTCTATACTGTTACCCTTGTGTTAACTTATTGCCTACAGAATGAGTGGACCCTGACAGAATAGACTGGTTTACTAACATATTCAAATACAGTCAAACCTGTCTATAGCGACCGCCCAAGGGAAACACAAAAAGTGGTCTTTGTAGACAGGTGGTCTTTTTAGACAGGTTCCTTTAGTACATGTTTCAATGAGAAACCATTTTCAAGGGAAACAAAAAATGTGGTCCTTGTAGACAGGTGGTCTTTGTAGACAGGTGGTCACTAAAGCAGGTTTGACTGTATATGGATGTTTCTCTCCTGGGGACCTAGTGATGAGTTATTCCGTTAACCTGTTATTAATGAATGAACTACAATACTTGGAATCCAGTCTGCATACATTACTTGTTGCTATGTCTGGCAAGACTCAGGCAAAAACCATCTCTGTTTAAAAAGTATGCTTAAAATGTGAATACGTTAGTAAACCGGTCTATTGAGCAGTAATCAGGTTTGACTGTGTAGTCATCCTTTCTAGGAGTGGTCTCTTGACTTACATTGAATGGAGTGAAATTCAGGAGTGTCTGTGCTGCCCAGGAGATCTTGAGTAATGGTCAAGAGAGGTCCAACTAAGAAGATTTGACCCTTCCGAGGACAAAATGATATGGAGAACAAGATACTTAATCAAATAAAGTATGCCTGCAATATGGACTTTGAAGAATAGCCAGAGCAACTTCTTAATTATTATTTTTTTAATCATCTAAATTAAACAACTATTCACAGCAGCGTAAGTCAGCATTTTTCATTGAATTTTTCATTTCTTTTAGATTAAATGAAAAATCACTTCGTTGTCGATACCAACAGATCCACTGAACAGACATAAGAATATGAGGCATTTCTATAAAAGAGCATACAATGCATAGTTTTGAATGAGGTGATGTGATAAAGTTACATACAGTGTGAATAATTTCTCATTATCAACAAAAGAGAAAATCACTGTGGATAGAGATTTACAGCAGAGTGGGGAGGGGGTAAGGGTGGCATGTGCTGGGGAAATGTCCATGGTGATAGGTTTCTAGGGACAGTATTCTTCCTGGGGTAGTTGTATGGATAAACTTTCTATTAACTTAACTTATTTTTAAGTAAGATCATTATGAATTCATCCAATAAACTTAAGTCTGTAATTTTGATAAGAAACAAATGGCTAATCACTTTTAATCATTAACAAACTTTGAAATATGATTGTTTTATAAAGGATTAAATATAAAATATCACTGCCTTAGAAGTTTAACAATAACAAAGTACAACTAAATCCTTGAACTGATTAATTAGAAATCATTACAAGAAATCATACTCTTCCTCATTCTAGATTAATCAACATTATTATTATTTTAAGACCCTCTTACATCATCATCAGAAAGAAGGAGAAAGCAAAGCATTATGATGTCCACTCACTTCATTATCACCACTCCCTGTAGGTATTCTCTCCAGAAGTATTCTGACATCTCCACACGTTATCAGCCCACGGGCAAGACAAAGAGCTCCAAAAGCCTTCTCTGGGGGACTAAAATCCTGGAAAGGGGTCCTACAAGTCTGTTGATGAAGCCTAGATCTGAGTTGAAGTCTGTGATTGTCTGTGCACTTCCTGTATTTCAAATAAAGGTCAAGTGTCTAATATGAAGTTCATTTGTCTGATGCTCATGGTACAAACAAAAGCGCTTCAGCAAAATAAAATGACAGGAGCATAGCGCACTTCATATTCCTGTACCTAATGATATGCAGATAAGTGAGTATGCTTTGGGGCTTTTGTATTTTGTAGATGTTTTTTTCTTTCTCACCCCCACTTGCAATGTTTTTACATGTAAAACAGTTTCCCTTTTGCTGCCAATATTCACTGTGGACATTGCTGTTCCAACTCCCTCCTCTCCTAAAATTGGAATGAGATCAACAATACAT
This sequence comes from Mesocentrotus franciscanus, assembly GCA_037976565.1. Lineage (NCBI taxonomy): Eukaryota > Metazoa > Echinodermata > Echinoidea > Camarodonta > Strongylocentrotidae > Mesocentrotus > Mesocentrotus franciscanus. The sequence continues at coordinate 15,752,446 of CP137669.1, read as the reverse complement.
AAAAGATTAAAAAGTACATACACCCTGTATATCAATTTATACCTCACCTTGGTGGAAGGAGTGAAGGAGATTTAATGCCATGGAAACAGCATCTTTAGGATTCGGTGAAGAGTTGAAGAGCATTCCAACAGCACTGCCAGACATTAAACCACTCTCTCTGGAAAATTTCTGGTTAAAAAAAAAAAAGAAAAAAGTAATACCAAATGTTTTGTCTGAATTCTTTGACAAAATGAAATGAAGAATCACAAAATTATCAATTCTAAATAGAAACTCTCTTCTCACAACAAGATGAGGATATTTTCCCCTTCATTTAACTTTGGAATCACATTGCTTCAATGCATTGCATTGTCGAAAGAAACACAATACACAAATGCATGAGTAAGTATTTCCACCCCAATGATTAAAAGGATAAAACTCCTTACATCTGTACTATAGCTGGAAGTAAGAAGAACAATTAGAGATTAGCTTTCAACTTGCTGCTTATGTACGTACATGTATACCTGTTTAAAGACCTGTATGACTTACCTTACTGCACATCATGATGACAAGATTCCCAACCAGACCCGACAGCTGGGATACTAGATCTGCATACTGTCTACTTCCAACACTGCTTTCACTACCCCTACTGCCTTGGGCACCACCAAGAATCTCCCCGAGTTGCAGAGGCACAAGTTGACACATCTGTAAGGCTAGTCTGGACAGTGTCGAGCAGCATGCTGTGACCTCGGGGCGAAGAGCAGTTCCGGGGAGGGTCGTTGAAACCTCCGCTACCATTGAAGTCATTGTGCGGTTCATGGCAGTGAGGAATTGTGGAAAATGTGTGGCAAGTGGGCTATGTACTAAAGGGCTCCCTTCTAGAAGGTTGGAAACTGAACATGAAGAAAACATGTACAATTTACATCAATTACCTCTCCAAAATTTTGTAAAAGAATACCCTTTTATTTATACCATTTCTATTTTTTTTTCAATTATTTCTCTATGGAAGAAATTACATATCAAACAAATATTATAAATTATAATTTCTCCTTTTTAGTGGACAAACAGTATTCATAAAGAGGGAGTTTTATGTGGTTTTGGGCAAATAACACACACTGGTCAATGTGTAGAAATGCTATTATACTCTACATAAGATATGACATTTTTTCCTGTTACACAGATTTATTAGGAAAGAATTAATAAATAAAATGATATCAAAGTTATGAGCACATTGATCAGTTTACCTCTGGATGCATGAATGTTGTTCATTAAACCACCACTCTCCGACAGAAGAACCACAAATTGACAGTCAATGATGTCAGCCATCTTAGGATAAAGCTCAGACAAAGCTAGAGCACCCTGTAATACAGCATTTAAAAGGGAATAATGTCAAAATCGAGGAAGAGGGTATTATCAATTTACTCCCCTTAGTTTACACAATTTTTTTTGCATTTCCCACAGGAATTGTAATGACTGAATAAAAAAACATTAACAAAAAACATTAAGAAAAAACAAGTACTTCCAGTGAAGTCACTGCTTCTGATTTTAAATATGATACATTTTAATATATTTCTGACAGCTTGACACTTCTTACAGTATTATATTATTTATATTTTCTGAGCAGAACACAAAATGAGCATTCAAACTTATATGCATTCTGTTTTTAGCATGCTCATTACAATTCATATACTTCCCCTTCAAATGCACTGTCTAATTGATATTAATTTTATTGTTCATCATAATGAAAATGCATATTCAGGTGAATGATGCTGAAAACAATATTGGGCATTCACATTTCCCATATTGCTACTTATTAGGTCACTAGCTCTGAAGCTGTAACCCACTTCCACCTGGAATAGGTCTTCTTTCCTCCATGTATGTAGTCTTATTTACCCTTAAAGTGATCTTAATGGAGTATCTTATGGTATAGGAGTGTCCAAGAGAGGTGTTTTTGGAGGAGTAAAGTAATTTGTGTGGGTTCAAAACTATCCATCGACATATATGGAAGGTACCTTTGTCAGAGAGAATTTACAGTAGATATCATTTTTTCCACTGCAATCTCTTATGCTTTGGCATTAGCACTGAGGTTGTTGTATACTGGCAAGAACTCTGTATATAGTGCCAAGTCTGGAGTAGGTAGATTAATCACCCACTATCAACATCTTTCCAGGGATAAGTTAGCCCGCTCAGAAACCTATTATCATTGAGAGCATTGAAACCCATTCCATCTAACAATAATGCATTCGAGAAACATTGAGAAACTGGCTACTTGGCATTAATCTAATAAATCAAATCAAATCACATAGACTCTGCCACTACAATCACATTTTGACCTCTGACCTTGTGTAATTTTCGGACCAGCTTGACCTCAATGGCCGTCTCAAAGAAGACCCAGCAGAATCTTGACAACACATCCTCCAGAATGGCCTGACTGGGTCTATCACTTGCTGAGCTTTTCCTTGAGGCAATATTTGCAGGAATGCTTCTTTTCACAGCTTGCTGGGTTTTTGCAGTGATGCTATCTGCAAGTATTTGCCACTGTTTTATATTCCCATCATTTCTAAATACAAAGGACAAAACAAAATACATCAATACATATACATCATCTAATTTTCACACTAAAATTCCACAAAAAAGAAAAAGTTAAACAAGAAGCTTATCTAATAGACTGTAAAAACTGGCAATTTAAATAGTTATGCCCTTTGAGCTTTTGGACCTTGTAATTGTAAATCCAACATATTTTTTTCTTTCAAGTCAACTGCAACTTAACTTTCTACTAAAAAATCTGTAAAATTAATTGTATAACATGAACAAAGGGAGATTATGGCTATAGTAAAAAAAGATACTTACAAAGATGTAACTGTATTTGTTATAACTTTTCTATGAGAGCTGCTGGTAATTAGATAATTTTTTTAAATATTGATCAAATTCTGTCAAGTGAACCACATACTCTGCTTTAGCAGAAATTAACTGAGATCATACTTTTTCTTTCTATTTTGTTCATAATATAATCAGGAGCATTCTACTAAGATTAAGTACCAAAGCACAGGAAAAATTCAAGGTTGTGACAAATATTTAAAGCCTACATAAGAATAACAGAGATCATGTCACAACAGAATTATTCATAAGAAAGAAGTATACAATGACAAATATACATTATGTGATAAAAAAATAAAAAAATAAAAAAAGAGAGACGAAAATACAAATGAGGTTTTAAGCTATGAAAGATAGTCAGAAGAGACAGATAATAAAACTACTGTAATTGAGCAATTCTTGAAAGATCGGTGGGTGTTGATATGAAAAATAAACTGATGAATAAAACTGATGAATAAAACTGGTTTACTGGTTTACCAATCACCTACCTTTCTATCTTTTCAGAAAACTCCTTTAAACTCTCAAGAATTTCCCCCCAACAAGAAGTCTCTCTGGCAGAATTCTTCACAGACTTGCTTTGGCTTTGAGTAGAAGATAAATTAGCCATTCTGGTCCTAGAGAAATCATAATAAAGAATAAAAAGCATGTTATCATTATGACACATGTAAATTAGACCTACTCACACAAATTAGTATAAGACTCTGTTTCTTTTCCTTGGCCTCATTTTATGCTTTGAATGTCAATATCACAGAATCAAGAGAGGCTAATGACAAGAGATTGGTCATTGATCTGTCTTGTCTTCTCATTCCATTGGTTCCCATAGTCAAAGAAGTTGATGATTATGGCACTGTAAGGTGTATACTTCTTTCCTGTCCTGCATTGTCACTGTATAAAATGCATATTGTACAAGTTTTTTGGGGGCTTAATTCTTCAAAAGAAATTAACAGTCCAATTCTATATGTATGGCTTTAGGGCATGTTCAATCAGTAAAAAGCATACAAAGCAACAAACCTTGAAAACTGAAGAAGGGGGTGAGGATTGACAATTTTAAGAAATAAGCCTAGGAGTAGGAATAATCACCTTTTTAAAGTTAGTTTAAAAAAGCTCCCAAGGTTAGAGACTGAAGAGAACACAGTTTTATATTGTTAAACCAATTTAATTGCACCCTTAAAAGGGAAAAGAGTGTGATGGTAAAACAAGAAAACATAAAGATTAATTGCATTCTTTAACCCAACACTAGTGGTTCTAGAGGGTTGCCCCCCCCCCCTAGCCCCCCACCAAAAAAATTGGTCCCTATCTAGACAAAAAAGTCTTGATTTTTGTGGGTGCGTGGTATACAGAACAAGTTTTCTGTAGTCAACTTTTTTTTATTGGCCACATGTACTGAGACTTACAGTATCACTGGAAACAAATACACTGCAATTGGCAGTAGGGGCGCTGGTCTGAGAATAAGGATCGTCTGCATAAACAAGGATCGTCTTTGTAAACGCGGACCAATGCGTCCTCAAAAATAAGGATCGTCCGCATTTTCGCAGATGTTTCATATTTTTGATCGGCGCGTTGGCGATGCGAAAAACAGATTCTGCAATGATTTTCTTGATGCATTTTACATTTACTTTGTACAGAGACTTTCACATTATGAGCGATAAATCCTTGGGAAGACGGACAACCCATAACAGTAGACGGTAGACATTTTTCGCATCGCCAGTGGGCGGTTCGGTAATCCGAAACCCGCAGAGCGCGGATAAAAAAATACGTCCGTGAAAATGCAGACAATCCTTATTTTTAAGGACGCATTTTGTCCGCGTTTATGAGGATGATCCTCATTCTCGGACCAGCGCCCCTACTGATTGGGAAAATATCAGCAGGTATTTTTATGTTTCGGAACATGAATTTGACCTTGGATTATATAATTGGAAATATTCAGCACTGTTCAGAAGTTCTTCCTAATGTCATATTTGAGAGTTAAATTCTTGAGTAAGTATTTGAAATGTTTTTCTTATTCCCCCTGGCCCCTCCCCTCATATTTTGTACATGCAATAGATCTAGATCTTTATGTTTTCCTAATGCACTGTGAGCTGAGCCCCTAGTCATTCTAGTGATCAATGTGCACTTCGACCACTAAATAAGTCTAAACTTTGGACTAAAGTTAATCTATTTTTGCCCTTGGTCACTGGTGCTGGTGCGAGTATAGTATCCACTAATTCCTGCTTCAAGCTTCAGAGTGTATTCTCAATCTAAATATTGATATTTGAAGCTGAAATTGTCGTCTTTTAAAAATTTATTTCATAAAGAAACACTTGGCGCTAATGCGCAATCATATCCATACTTTGACCCGTAACTCCGCGCAACCCACCGTCAGTACGTACTACGTGTATTGTGCAGCAGTTTGCCGTGAATCCTGTGAGGAAGTGTATATTATAAGTCTTTATTTTTAGGAAAAATACTCCTCAAAAGATAAGAAAATTGACACGATCCAGGTAAGAAACATAACGTATTTTAAATCATGGCCATTATTTGAAGAAAACATGAATATTTACTTGATTTTAGGTCTGTTTTAGTAGGGTATCTCCACGCCGGAGTTACGGGTCAAAGTATGGATATGATTGCGCATTAGCGACAAACACTTCAACACTATAATATTTGACCGTGACCCTCATCGCAAAAGGATGCCGATGCAAGATCGCGATCGGTTTGGTTTCGTATACGTACGTACCTACCTATATATAGCTATACCGGTACGTCACGTGAATCCACTGTGAAGGCGACGATCACCACGCCAGAGGTTCAGGGACAGTGGCTCGCTTGTGACTCCCGGTCCCTGCTAGCTGCTCAGGTCAAGGCGAGATAACTTAGTGCTGTGACTGTGTTTATGAATGATGATTAATACCACGAAAGGCACCCTATTATCGCATCTTTCTCTGAAGATCACCTCCTTACATCTAAACGGGCTCGGCAATAATAGAACAGTTTAATTTACCAAGAAACATGCAAAAGGCCAGGAACATATAGTTTGCTTACATCACACTACCCTGTTCTATGGAACGCGAACGTGTCAGTGGATTTGTTACGAAATCAAAGATGAATAAATAAAGATTGTGATTTTGTTACAAAATAAATAGAGAATCAAACTTTGGCCTAGTATCTCAAATTAATTCCATCGAGTGAACTCATCTCAAATTTATTTCATCATGGAACATCGGGCAAACATTGTGCAAACAATTGATATGAAATGGAATAAATTCGAATCTATCAATATAAAGCATAGAATCTACTTTTTGAAGAAAAAAAATTGCCAGAGATTTTAAAGACATTTATAAGGCACCTTTGGAGAAAATTCTCCTACGAGAATTAACGAGGTGACCATGCAAATGAGGGTCCCAAGTTGAAAGTTCAAAGCTTTTTTTAAAGAAGTATTTTCTCCTTTTCATATAAGAACAAAATGAATGAACAATTCGATATGAAAGTATCATACAAAATCCTAATAAAAGTGATGAAAAGCTAGAAGATAATCCTGCATGAGTAGCTATAAATTGATCGAGAAATCAGAAAAAAAAATTGAATATGAAAGTACATACACACATACGTACATATCTACATGCATACAAACACATAGGCGCCGGAAGTGGGGGGGGGGGGCGCTCGCCCCAACCAAAAGTGGGTGGGGGGCAAAACGCATTTTCGCCTCCCCCCAACTAAAAACGCCCCCCTCCAAAAAAGAAGAAAAGCAGTAAAGGAGTAACTTAGATGGTTTGTATTTTTTTTAACAAACTTGAAATTAAGAACATAAAAATAATAAAACCTGAATTGAATGACATATAAATTATATTCCATTCAAAGAAAAGAAAAGTTAAAAGGAATTAAATTTCATAAACATTCCGCATGCCACCTGTATTTATCAATTTATAATAACGATACGCGCATATCGTGGAAATATTGTGAGAGGATGGGAAAGCATGTGTTTTTATTATAGGGGTGAGAAGACATGAGCCCCTGAACGCTGGCATACTGATGGGGGATTTCTAATTCGATATCAGTGATTTACAAATGTTGTTGCATGAAATGACATGATTTTTCCGGTATTTTTTCTCAATTTTTTTGTAAGTCATCATGACCTTTTTATGCGTTTGATGGAAAATTAGAAATTTACAGTGGGGCGAAAAATATGCTTATTTAGAAGCCTTCATGTCAGGGCTTGCAGAACGGCGGGGCTCGGGGGCTCGAGCCCCCCTCACTTTTTTGAAAAGTATGTTAAAGAGAAAAAGAAAGAAAGAGAGAGAGAAAAAATAAGTGACCTGACAATGTCACCAATGAGGTATCAAAATATGCTCATCTGACCGTTATTAAATGCCTAAAACCTATGAGCTTCCGGGGGCTCTGCCCCCTGGACCCCACTAAGGGCCCTAATGCGAGCCCCTGGATGCTCATCTGACAGTAATTAAATACCTAAAACCTGTGAGCTCTGCCCCCTGGACCCCACTAAGGGCCCTAATACGAGCCCCTGGATGATCATCTGACCGTAATTAAATACCTAAAACCTATGAGCTTTCAGGGGCTCTGCCCCTGGAACCCCAATAAGGGCCCTAAGGCGGGACGCTGGATGCTCATCTGCCAATAACTAAATACCTAAAACCCCTAGCCCTGAGGGGGCTCTGACCGTAATTAAATACCTAAAACCCCTGAGCTTCCGGGGGCTCTAGCTGCCACCTGGACCCTCCGCCAATTAGTGACCTGCCAGTGTCACAATAAAGGTATCTAAATATGCTTATCTGACCGTAATTTAATGCCTAAATACCCTGATTTTCCGGGGGCTCAGCCCCTGGACCCCACGCCAATGTACGCTCGATCGCTAAGCTCGCTAATACTCCACTTTGAAAAACGTCCCACGGGGCCTGCATGTAACATGTAAGCAGGGGCGTCGCTAGAGGGGGGGGGGTGTGGGGGTGCGACACCCCCACCTGTCAGGATATTGTCGGTAAATTGCACTGCCGTCAGGAAAAATGAGAAAAAGGGGAGGGGGAAAAGGAAAGGGAAAGGGAAAGAAAAGAAAAAAGAAAGGAAAGAGAAGAGAAGAAAAAAAGAAAAGAAAAAAGAGGAAGGAGAGGAAAGAAAGGAAAAGAAAGAAAAGGAGATAAGGAAAAAAAAGAGAAAAAGAGAAAAGGGAAACAAAAGAAACTGGGATGAAAGAGAGGAGAGGGAGAAGGGGGTAAGCTAGAGCCTGAGAGAAGAGGGGTGGGAGTAAGAGAGAGGGGGTTGTTGGGTGGAGTCGCCTCGTCGAGGGAGCAAGAAAGATACGCATAGATATGTTGCTGTGTCGGGTCAGGTGTGTCGGTATTCTTGCTCGATCCTCGTGTACTATATCAATGCAGAAGTTTGAAGTCGGTGAGATGTATTAATATGTCGGTCGGCCGGCAATTTTTTTTCCATATGAACTGTGACTATTTATTGGACAAAGAAACATTTTTGAAAATTCAGACAATGATTAAGAGCCGAGAACGGTACAATGAATCGTCTTCTTTCTCTAATAATTTAATGCAACGTCAAAGTTTCCGCGCTTCGCGCGGAAGAGGTTAAACTGAATTCAGACAAGGATTTATAGAGTCGAGAACGGTATCCTTTCTCTGATAATTTAATGAAACTTCAAAGCTTCCGCGCTTCGCGCGGAAGGGTGAAACTGAATTCAGACAAGGATTTAGAGTCTAGAACGGTATCCTTTCTCTAATAATTTAATGAAACGTCATATAGCTTCCGCGCTTCGCGCGGGAGGAGGGAACTGAGTTCAGACAAGAATTAAGAGTCAGGAACGATATAACGAATCGTCTTCTTTCTCTGATAATTTAATGAAACGTCAAAGCTTCCGCGCTTCGCGCGGGAGGGGGGGAACTGAGTTCAGACAAGGATAAAGAGTCGAGAACGGTACAACGAATCGTCTTCTTTCTCTGATAATTTAATGCAACGTCAAAGTTTCCGCGCTTCGCGCGGGCGGGGAGAAAAACTGAATTCAGACAAGGATTAAAAGTCGTCTTCTTTCTCTGATAATTTAATGAAACTTCAAAGCTTCCGCGCTTCGCGCGGAGGGGTGAAACTGAATTCAGACAAGGATTTAGAGTCGAGAACGGTATCCTTTCTCTAATAATAATAATGAAACGTCATAGCTTCCGCGCTTCGCGCGGGAGGGGCGAAACAAGAATTAAGAGTCAGGAATGGTACAACGAATCGTCTTCTTTCTCTAATAATTTAATGAAACGTCAAAGCTTCAGCGCTTCGCGCGGGAGGGGGGGGGGAACTGAGTTTATACAAGGATTAAGAGTCGAGAACAGTACAACGAATCGTCTTCTTTCTTTAATAATTTAATGAAACGTCAAAGCTTCCGCGCTTAGCGCGGAAGGGGTGAAACTGAATTCAGACAAGGATTTATAGAGTCGAGAACGGTATCCTTTCTCTAATAATTTAATGAAACGTCAAAGCTTCCGCGCTTAGCGCGGGATGGGGAGAACTGAATTTAGACAAGGAATACTGAGAGTCGAGAACGATACAACGAATCGTCTTCATTCCCTAATAAATTAATGAAACGACAAAGCTTCCGCACCACCCGCTGCACCTCCCTGCACCCAACCCCTATAGGGAGCGCGCTTTGACATTGGGACATTAGCATTAATATATTTGTCGGTAATTGGTGGCTAGTTAATCGGTGGCCTCTACACCCCCACTGAAAAAGGTCTAGCGATGCCCCTGCATGTAAGAGTGGTGGTGATGCAGATTCTCCTTCCTTCTCCCCCAAACTTTTTTTGCTCATTACGCCACTGCCCTTGGAAGGTGAGCCCCCCTGGAAATTTTGCCCGGCCCCCAATCCCAAACTGCTTCCGGCACGCCTGACCATACATATGATACACTAGTGGCGGATCCAGGGGCCCAGGGCCCGGGCCCCTCCCTAGAAAAAACAGGTAAAAACACCCTTTTTGAAAAAAGAAGTTGGGCCCCTCCTGGCGCCCAAGGGGTGGCGGTGGAAAAAATTAACCCTTCCCGTAGGGAAAATTTTTTCGCGCCCAAAAAAAATTGTGCTCACTACCCTGGCGCCCAAGGGGTGGTGGTGGAAAAAATTACCCTTCCCGGAAGGGAAAAATTTTCGGGTGCCAAAATTTTTTTTTGCTTACTCCCCTCCCACTGAGCGAAAAATCGACCGGCACGATTTTCAAATTTTCGCAGAAGTGGGCCCCTTTTTAGGCCCCCTCCCTTGCCGCCGGCTGGATCCGCCCCTGTGATACACACACACATACTTACATACAATTACAAACACACACACACACACACACATAATATACACAAATAAGGTTAAAAATAATTCCTGTTGGAATATAATGGTAAAACATATTTTAACAAACAAATAATAGCATATCTTTAAAATAATTATTTTTTACTTCTCTTCCCATTAGATGTGACATTATCCGGATGAGCATTAATTGAAATTATGATGGTGCCGACAAACTTGAAAATGAGGACCTAGCTTGACTCAAGTCTCTTACAAAATATTTACTAAGAAAAGGAGGAAAATATACATATTATATTGTTTGGACTTGAGCCCCCGGCCTGCCGGAGAATCGTGGATCCATGCACCCCTGATGCATTGTGTACGTGTTTGTATGCGAGGGTGCAAATTTGACGTAAAATGAATCTAAGCAGTTCGCTTTACGTATAATATAGCAGGCGATCACCATCATATTCTGCCAGTTCCATATAATATGGCTCCCAACAATTGCAACAGAGAATATTAAACTCTTGTTAGTATTTTTAAAAGGGTGCACTTATTAAATAACATGTTCAAAGTTCTAAGAAATTAAGTGGTAGAAAGTGTTGGCTAATTCAGGGAAATGACATCTACCTGGCTAATTATCAACAGAGTCGATTATACACATTTATAGTCAGGCCATGCAGGAGAGCAACTAGTTTAGACCGAAAATTCTGTCTCTTTCGTTCGTTATCAGAGGCTACTACGAACGAAAGAGACAGTATTTTCGGTCTAGAGAGCAACGTGCGCTGTGGTCCAACTCAATTACACAACATACATCGACGGCTCTGAGCAATAGCTTACAAGGACGCCCTCATCTCAAGAAAGCAAATTTTTGACATTTTGTATACGTCAAAGTAGTACTTTTACAGTAAATCTAAAGCAATGAATGCCTGAATGGATAATCCAGTTTCCAACATATTCGGATCTCCTCAGATAAAATTAATTTCGACCTAGGGCAACTTTTAAAAATTCATTTCAATTTTTAACTAATTTCATTTTGTTTGCAGGTTATATTGACATCTTACCTACTTGTGGAAATTTCTTCCAGTCTGACTATAAGAAAGAGCTAAGCAGTCGTTTATGCAGACGATAATTTTTTTCAAGCACTACAATGATGACGGTCGATTTGTAAATTCGTTTTCCTGGGAGTGATGAATTTCATTTATTGATTCTTGTTGTTAATTGTTACCATCCTTCGTATCCTATACCAGTCAGAACTTCCACATTTACACTTTTTCATTTGGATGAAGGGTACGTGTAACTGAATTATAAGGATAAGTGATCAAAAGGTTTTTAAAAACCCCAGATATATACTAGTAAACCGTCAAGGCTGTCGGATATTGCCTTATACTATAGACAACCGTCGACTTCACACAAACCGCAAACCAATTGGAAATCTGCGTCAATAGAAGAGTAGAACCTTGACATGACAACAGATCACCTTACGAATGCTTAAGTCTACTCGACGTGTATAAAACTACGGTTTCGTTTCATGGTTCGTTTCATCAATAGTTTATAAAATCAATACTTTATACAAACATAAATTTTATTTACCTTGAACGTCATAATTTTTTTCATAATCAGGCGTGGTTGTAGAAGAATAATCTTTTTTGGGGGGGCTGGGGAATCTTGCATTTATTGTCTACATGTGCTTTGCTTAATTTCATTTATAATCAATACAAAATTTTGAGGTTGAGGAAATATTAGAATACGAAAGGAAGAAGGGCCCCAATGTATCAATCAATTTTCTTAATATTTTAATCTTTAGAAGACAATTAATGAAAGGACAGTCTATATGTGTTTTCTGTATCCCATCAAAACATAGCTGAGAGCACAAACAAGCTTATGATTGTCAAAACTCACCAAAAGTACTATTTCAAAATCATTCCTTCACTCAGGAATGAAGTGTTGAGGAGATATACTCGTATATAGATAAAACAAAGCCTGTTCTTTCATAAATAGCATTTTAGTAATCAGAATGTGAACAATTCGGAGACTTTTCAGAAATACCAATTCTTGTCAAGTATGGATTTTGCATCATTTCACAAAAGTGTCTTTTGCTCTCTAAATATCACCAGATCGTTTTGGTGGCATGATAAAAGAAACAAAAGCGATATGGACATTTCCTAAAACATTATTATTTTGGGAAACTGTCCACTTGTTAAGTTTTGGGGTACCATGCACCCAAGGGCGTATCCAGGATTTTTTAAGGGGGTGTTTAAGATTATTTTTCAGTTCAACTTAAATCATTTAATGACATGCAGGAGCGGTGGAGCGCTATGCAGTAGGGGTGGGGCGGTAATAAGCTCAAAGGAACTTTACCAATGAGCCTAAAAAGATACCAGTTATAACAATACTACTGCAGTGGCGGATTTAGAAGGGCCCGGGGGCCCGGGCCCTCACCCCTGGCAAAAAAGGGGGAAAGAGAGAAAGAGACAGAGAGACAGAGAGACAGAGAGAAGGAAAAGAAGGGATATGGAAAGAGGAGAGAAAGGGAAAGAAAGAAGAGGAAGAAGAAAAGAAAAGGGGGAAAAGAAGGAGATGGGGGGGGGGGGCGAAAGGGCTTTGATTGCCTCCCAGCTCTCGGCTTATGATCTGAAAACAAGATCAGTGTGGCGCGATTCGGTTTACGATTGCCTCTATTCAAGTCGTCGAAATAACCTCTGCGACGGATCAGCTGCGGTACGAAAAAAACAGACGCGTCTTGGACGGGACGCAAAAACGCAACTTAGCGCGACCCTAAATTGCCTATAAAATATTGCTCTTATTTACGAATGCATTTCTGGCTCAATATTGTGTTATTATTTGTTGTTATTCTCTTAATTCTGTATCGTTTATCTCTTTCATATTCTCTTACTTCCTTCTGTTTCATTCTCTCTCTATCTCTCTCTCCCTAGCTCTTTCTCTACTTCCTCTTCTTATAGTATTTTTTTGCGCATCATGACTTCTCTTCTCCTTTCTCTATCACGCTCTCTCTCTCATCCTCTCGCAATTCCATGCATGTCTCAGCTCTTATACATCAGTATAATTATCCCAGCTGCACGCTGCTGCTGGGTCGAGCAATCCCTTGGTTTGCCCGACCTAGCAGCGACTGTTGTATTTGGCAGGCATGCATGGTTTTGAGGCGTTGCAGGGGTAACATTGCTGTTTTTATATTACCATGCATCATGTAAAAATCCAGTGTCAAAATGTCCAGTTTATCATTTTATTTGGACGAATAGAGAACTGAATTGAATTTTTACACTGCTGCCATGTCGGAACCTTTGTTCAAATGCAGTACCCGTCAAGTTTGTTGACCGTTTTTTGGTGATGACAGCTTTATAGTGTTAAAGTGCGGGTTCAAAGAAAATCACAAATATGGCAAATAACGTATTACTAGAAACTAGTAAGCTAACAAATGGCCATCGTACACTTTTTAGGTCAACTACATAATCGGGTGATTTATACAAATCATAGAGATATATACTTAATATATCTCTATGTTAGTAACTATATATCTCTATGATACAAATACAAATAAAACAACCTCCATAGCATCTGGGATATGCGAGAGATTCGCCAGAAAAATAACGATGTTTTAATGCCGTCACAATATGAACCAATCCTGCCCAAGCAGACGACATCCCATAAAGAATGAACATAATTGCAATGCTATTATTTCTCAAATTATAATGAGTTTAGTGTATATAAATGTGATGGAATTTTACACCATTCAAAAAGGGATATGAAACCGATTCTGATAACTAAATTCTTTTATTTGTAAATACACAGGATAGGGGTTAATGAACAATCAAAGAAACCACACTTTCAAATTAAAAACCCCCCGGAATGATAGCATGGACGCATTTGTTCCCTCTTGAAATGCCGAACATACCGCGGTGTATGCAGCTGAAAATACAATGGCGTCTTATTTTGTTTACAAGCGTAAGGTTCCTTTATTTTTTTATCGCTGCATTTTTCATCAAAATAATACCATGCGCGGGTTTAGAGTGAGGCAATAGATTAAACATTTAGCCTGACGGTAGTGAAGGAACAGAAATAGCTGAAGAGAAGATGACGAAACAGACACTGAAAATGTGTAAGATGTCATGGGACATCGTCTGCTTGTCCAAATCATGTTCAACATGTGACGTCACACATCTCAGCAGCGATCGGAGAGCATTTCAGGTGCTATGCCGGGGCTGTAGTTAACGTTTTGTAATTCATAATAATCATTACTTCGATTTTTCCAAGCATTGAATTTTGATAACCTTCTCAAATCAAAGTGTCACCTTTGCAATAATGACAATAAAGTTAGTTTTTAAAATCAATGAACCTTCTCTTTAAGACCAAATGATCGAACGGTCAGCGGTGTACGAAGAATGTGATTATTTTCTCAAAAGTACTAGATCAAAGCTTGACACGAATGTGAGTATATAGGTGTATGATTTAATAGCTCCACACTGCAATGAACAAAATTATGCTAGGTTACTATTTCTGCATTCAACAAGACACAAAGTGTGAAATACCATTTTAGTCATTCAGATTTTCTTTCTCCCACTATCCTTCAAGAAAATGTGGTGAAAACAATCCTATGGATTATGCTGGCTTTTTCAATATCTAGGTTTGTTACAGTATAAATTCTGTCTAAACATGACTGTATAAAAGTCGAGTGTATTCGAGAGAGGGAAAAATCATGGACCTACTATAAGAATCCATGGATGAATTAATTAAGCGAAGCTTGTGAACTGCATGCCTAAACAGTGTAAAGTGGCCATGCCCAGCATGTGGTCACCCGGTGGTCACCCATGCACTGTTCATAATGTGCATAGATTCTCAATATCTGAGAATATCTGGCTGGCTGGATCAATGATCGCCTGTTTCAGTGATTTGACCTTGATGATGACATTATGATATTAAGCACTGATGAATGTATATGTTATGAAAATTAATTTGGGGTTGAAACTGAATAGAACGTGACCACGTAGGCCTACACGACTCCGGAAGCTATAGGGCGTTTCATGAAACAATTAGTCGGTGGTTTTCACCGACTAATATCATTTTCAACGACAATTTTATTGTCACCGGCTATTTTCCAGGCCTCTGATTGGTCAAATTTAGTCGGCGCCGACAGTTGTCGGTGGACAAATGTTGATGAAATGCCCCCCAGGTGAATGGTGATCCCTTCAGTTGCTCCACGCCTCTGGAACTCCCTCCCTCCTATTCTTCGCGACACCGACAAGCTAGAAAATATAAGAAAGAAAGCTAGGCCTCAAAACCCATCTTTTCAAGCAAATGAGCAGGAGGAGCGGGCGTCTTTGAATGTTTGATCAGATAAAAAGTGGCGCCATACAAGTGCTGTGGATCATCATCATCACCTATATACTAATAATAATAGAGACATATAAAACTTGGCCTATAATATAATTTAATAATATACATATAGATAACAACAAAATCATCATTGCAGCAATCAAACAAGTGATAAAATTGATTTTTCGCCGACGTCGCGCAAAGCACTATTATTAAGTTATTTTATTTGTACTTCTCAATTAAGCTTCGAACCTGTAATTAATTGAATCAATCAAATTAAGTTAGTATCGCGCACCCTCGACAACACACAGGATATTCGATTCTGATGATCGAATTAAAAAAAATGAAGGTAAAAATTGGAATGTTAATGAATGACAGTGGCACGTACGTAACTGACCTCTCGACGAGTGTAGTAAAATCTAGACCAAGTAATATCTTATAATGCAATACCTTCAAAATATATTTAGAAGATTGAGATTAGAAATTAATTCAAAATGGACCTGTGCGGCTGTGCCGACCATAATAATTATGGTGCCGACTTATTACTTTCTGTAAAACATGCAAACTTTTGAAAGCCGATGATGTCCGTCCCGAGACCTAAAATGATGTCATTTATCACGTGATCTCAGACGCCAATCAAAGTTCAAAGCAACGCTTATCCGGTGTAATGGCAACCTTCACGAAACCCTGGTAAGTGCGTTACAAAGTATGATTTTTTATGTGATTCATTGTTTGTTTTGATCAGATGCGTGATGACTGCAAAATAGTATGGAAGTTATGTAATTGTAAATTTATTACCGTTTGCATTTTATCCACTAAAGTTACTGATGTAACGGTAAAATATATTATAAAGACAGATTAACCCGTTTCAGCGGCGCGCAGTAGCCTGGCTGACTAGGCTAGGACTGCACTGTACTCTGAGTCTGACTGTAGGACTGACTGTAGGAGTGGGAGCGACTGAACGGGTGCGTGTGTTTTGTATGGGAAAATGGTAGTGTGTAACTGAAATGTAAGTTATAGACCTATGTGCCTATTAGTAATAGTATTATTATTAGTATTAGACCTACAATAAGTATTTGCGGGGGAGAAGGAAATTTTTTTCTGGTATTGGATGCAAAATTATGAAAGTATTGAAAAAGCGGTAGAGTAAGACCGCCAAACTTCGGACGTTGCCAAACTTCGGACAAAAATGACTTCACCGGCTAGAACGCAGAATATGAGCCTAGCTCAGCCGGGTGACTTGCATGCATTTGATACTACTACTAACCTATTATCGTTAGTACAGAAAGTTTGGGCAGGTTGCCGTCTACAAAACTCACAAAAACATCGAATCCAGAGACAGATTTCAGGTAACCTAGATTTTTACAGTCCATTAATAGGGTGTCTGATTGCGCACCCGATGTTGTGTGCTAAAATCCTTCCCATAGAGATTGCACGCAGCCCTATGCAGTCTACGTACATTGCGCGACCATGCAAAATTGGTCAATGTTTTTATCACCAAATCGAAATTCAAACCTAAATCGCTTGTGATCCTGAAGGTGAAACTCAATAAATGAGGCGTCATATGAAAGAGCAGGTTTTTCTCCATATTTCCCAAAGGGGCTCACTTCGGAATTCTAAAAATATCTTGATCAAAACAGCGATTTAAACATTGTTTCCATCGTAGCTCCGATCTTTGCCACTTTCCTGAACCGAGCCCCCCAGGCTTATGTAGGGCTAGACGTAAGGAAAATATCCCAGCACTTATTTTTTCGCTAGCCCCAAGGGATCACAAGCGATTACAGTTTGAAAATACCCTTCCCCACATTTTTCGGATCAGCTAAGCAGGGAGGCGTGAGCTCCGCGCCGGCCGAACCCATGGTGATAGCGCGTAAAATCTGCACATGAATAAACATCGGACCGCATGTTTGCAAACCCAGAAGTGGGTGCCCATTGAAGACAATGGGTTACCGATCGCGCATCATTTAAGCAACACGCGTACGCTTGCATATTGCGCAATTCAGCTGTTGTGCTAAATTTAGCAAAACAACATAACTCTGCGTGTACGTCTTTTTCGTCGATTCTTACAAAAAATGGATGAATATTGTAAGGAATTGAAGGGGCTGTAACTTTTGATAGAAACATCGGTGAGTCTTGAAATTTGAAATGTATTATTCTGAGTGAATAATTTTTTCAATTATCCAACCATAATGGTGAAAAACGATCCAAAAGGGAAAATTGAAAAATTGTTCAGACACCCTACCATTAACAGGGGGGTTAAGGCACGTAGAACTTTAGCTTACATTTAGCGCATGCGCAGAACGTTCATCCCATCTCAGCCTCATTTTCGTAATTTGGCGCCTAGCCGAGCCGACATGGGCCCTTTAGATTGGCTATCGCTGGCTCCCATAGGCTCTATGTTATAAGACATTAGTGCGAGGAGCTAGCTTGCGATTTTCCGTTTTTGCCGATACCAATATTATGATATTCCAGTCAAATCTTCTATTTGTTACGATTTTTTCAGCGTCCTTGAAAAGTTAAGTATTTCACTTAAAGCCCAAGTCCACTCCGATTTTCAAAAATTATAACATGTTGTAAATAAATCAAAGGTTAAAACTGCCAAATATCACGGGCGTACTTCAATCAGGTGATTTTTAAGAGCGATTTTTGTTTCGGGTATTTCGAGCAAAACATTTATATTGCTGTACGGATGTGACGTATGCTCCTCACAACGAAAGTGCCAGCGGTATACATTCTGACAATAGGCTATTTTCGTAATGTTACCAAATTTAATGCATACGTCTTTGTGAAGTGCCTCTATACAAACTATTTCATTCACCTGATAAGAATAATAGTGTTTCATTATTCTTATCAGGTGAATGAAATAGTTTGTATCGAGGCACTTCACAAAGACGTATGCATTAAATTTGGTTACATTACGAATCTGTGTTGTGAGGACCCTACGTCACAACCATTAAAAAAAATTATTAAAAATAAATCTG
Source organism: Mesocentrotus franciscanus (assembly GCA_037976565.1). Taxonomy (NCBI): domain Eukaryota; kingdom Metazoa; phylum Echinodermata; class Echinoidea; order Camarodonta; family Strongylocentrotidae; genus Mesocentrotus; species Mesocentrotus franciscanus. Next base: position 15,734,035 of record CP137669.1, on the reverse strand, counting down.
AGCACCATTTTCCAAAACCAAGTTATATTTGGCCTTTTTAGATTTTTGTCTATCTAATCAGCTCAACTTTTCAGTGGAGTGGACTTGTACTTTAAGTTTAAGACTTACTTAAGTAAGTCTTAAGTTTGAAAAATTCTCATTTTCGTCATATTTAAGGTACAATCTGGAAATTTATTCTGAAATGTTCGTTGGTTTTTCTATTTTATGTGTGTGCAATTTCGTGTGTGCGTCACCTACATGTATGTGTGAAGTGCGTCACCTGTTTAAAGCATGTCATGTCAAAATCTCTGTGGTGTGACGTAATATTTCGTATTGACTTTGCCATTGAACTTAAAGTCGCACTTAAGTCGCGCTTAAGTTAAGTAGGCCCTCTCTCACTTAAATTCGAAACAGCTGGAGCGTATCGGCCAATCAGAGCGCGTAAATTCACTGTACATGGCTCAACGGCAATAGTTCTACGTGTAAGGTGTAAAATCCTTCGTATATTTAAGGTGGTTTCTGCCAATTTTATGAGAGCTTACGAGATACTTTTTCACTTTATCGCGGAAATTTTTTGTAATGGCGTCCGTTACTGAGAGCTAGGGGGGTATATACATCCCCCTACCCGAAGATGGCGCTCTTCCAAACTTCGGACAGGCAACATTGAGTGTAATTTTGACTACGAAAAAATAGCACTTTCGTAAGATTTTAGCACCCAAATATTGCAAGTTTGCAATGCAGCCGCTATGGTCGGCTTCTGTCTCTAAAGAGAGGAGCCGACCCTACCCAAATCAGATCGAGGCTAACGAACGAAAGAGACAGAAATTTTCAGTCTACTTCTACTCTAGCCTTAGTTAGACCGAAGATTTCTGTCTCTTTTGTTCGTTAGCCTCTGATTTGGGTAGGGTCGGCTCCTCTCTTTAAGTTTAAGAGACAGAAGCCGACCATAGCGGCTGCATTGCAAACTAATGCTCGCGTCCGAGCAGTAAACTTATGCCCAAAATACTACATTTTACCCGATGCATATCCGATGCATTTATTATTGTAAATTAGGGCTAGGCTAAATTACATCGGTTCCACTTACCAGATTGACTGTATGATGTGTTTAAGGGTCTTTTTTCCGGATTTTCATCGCCGAAATTGAGCTCCGTGTTGAAATTCTTGCAGCCGTATTTTAAACTGTTACTGTCAAAGAGAGGAGCCGACCCTACCCAAATCAGAGGCTAACGAACGAAAGAGACAGAAATCTTCGGTCTACTCTAGCCTAGGTATAACTCCAGGGAGCTCCGACGCCAGAGCTCCAGATCCGGAATCGGAACACAAAAAACAGCAGAGTTGGGTCTTATTTTATAGAAAAGTTAAACGGTAGTGATTATAATTTTGACTTACAAGTGTGCTCGACTCCTCTGGGCATCCGCAAAACCACTTGAAATTATAATTTGAAGAAGTCTTTGATGGGGAAAAAGGGTGATTCCTCGTCCTAAACCGAGCCACCCATGTTGTACCGTTGATTCAACATGGCGGAGAAAAAGTACGCATGCCCGGTAGCGGCACAGCAAATATGAATATTCATGCTATAGAGTGCCGTTCGCTCAAAAGTGCTGAATATGCACGACTCGAAACAACAGAGCGGTGAATGTAAACAAGTCGTGCATATTCAGCATTTTCAAATTATTTAGAATAGAAATTGTGCTCTTGTTGAACAAAAGAATTGAATGGTGTATACAGTACATGTACACCCTGAAAGGTAAATGCAACTTTTTTCAAGCACCAACTGCAAGAAAAAAAAACATAATTTCATTACAAAATCATAATCGATTGGGTAGGAATAAGCACTCAAAATATTGGTAAAAAAATTCTGCTTGAATTATTATTTGAATGATCAACTTTGATAAAATATTTCCTGATTTATATTGAAAAGTGTCTGGGGGAACTTACATTTTTTGTTGAGTGTATATATATAATTTTTTTTAATTTTCTCATTCTTTTTCTTTCATGAACAAATACAGATATACATGTACATGTTGTTTGATTGTGATACATTAAGCTATTTTAGCAAAGTATGTCCATGTGGTTGCATGTATATATCAGGAAACTACATGTATTATTGTATTTGTATTTAAATACACGTACATAGTCATAAATGCATATTTACTGTATAGTGGATGCTTAATGTGTAATAAATGCGCAATGATACAACATGTACGCTGTTTGCTAGATACATGTACATGTATATAAATGAAACTACAAATGTATATAGTACAAGCCACATTAGTGAATTGTCAAAGTTTGCGCATTGATTTCTAGTAGTGCTGTAGCCGAACCGAACGGAAGTTCGCCGAACATGGCACTTCCGAACCGAGCCAAACCAAACCGAACACAAAGGCCTGGTTCGGATGTTCGGCAGAAAAATGTTAACGTTTTCGCAAGCTAATTAACTTGTCATTTTGTACCTAATTTTCATGTCATGATTGCTCATTTTATATTTACTTTTTTCCCATTTTCCTTCTTTGTGATTTATGCCTCTCCAAATTCTTCCCGATCTGCAATGAAAGAGAATTATATTTTATTATTTTGCGCTCACTGAAAGCGAAATGAGAAATCTGAAATCTCATGTTAAAGATACTATGTCCCTTTTGCAGCCAACATCAAATTCTGTAGAACTTTGCAGGAATTATGAATATGTCATGTACACTGTATGTCCTGTCTGTGAAATTTAGACATGTAAGCAGTGTCCTAATATTCAAATTATGCAAGGAAACCTGTTTACTTGCTAGACTTCACTGTCAGACACTATTGAGTGACTGACTGGCTTTTTTCATCTTTGGTAATAACATACATAAAATGAGCTGTAAAGGGTACATAAGCATTTGTCTACATCAATAACCCACTTCTTGTAATGGCCAAAATTAAACTGATTGAATCTTTGCGCAGCATAAAACGTACGACCATTCGGTACAATGGTCTGAAAAATCAGACTATTAATTACTGGTTCTATAGCTCCTAAGTCGATTCGACAACTAATAGTCGTTATTTTCCCCCTTGAAGACATTTTCAAGCCCCTTTTTTTGGGAAGTTCTAAATTAGTATTATCTTTCAAATGCCATTGGAATTTAACCTTTTCATTTTTGGCCTGCAAATGGGACATAGTATTGTGTGGGGACTTGTTGGTTGAAGGCTGGTGGAATGTGACAGGGGCCACGCGTAGTAAATCAAGTTTAGGGGTGAATATATTTGTGAATTTTTCTTAGTCTTGCTATTATATTACCGAACCGAACTTTAGTTCGGGTAAAAAAAATGCCGAACTCTGTCGAACTCTGCCGAACCGAACTGAACCCAAAAATGGCGCCTGACTTACAGCACTAATTTCTAGTATTTCAAAAAGATATCAAATGGGATTTGATACTATTCATGTGCATTGCATACAGTACATGTACATGTAGGTATTGAAAATGTTTAGAAACAGGAAACTATACCAATTAGATTTGATTGATGGCTTATTATGATCTCTTTCTCTTCTCTCTTTTTTTATGCAAGCAGGTAGTCAGTCCCAGGTTGATAGAAGGTATCTAGTGGGCTGTGTATTGAGTGATCTCATCACTGCAACGGTATGAGTCGTAATCGCCTTGTGAGATGAGTAACAGATGTATGTCAAAGAACACAACGATACAATGACCATAGTAAATACATCGCTTTCGCATTAACTTTTGAAGGTACCAGGTTTGCGTCCTCTTGATAATGAACCACTTGTGTGTGTGGCAACTGTGATGACAAACTTATTGCAACAGAAGCGATTTCCTTATAGCCAAAATATAGTGTAACATTTGTCGCTGGAGTACGAGGAGCATATTAATAATCATGGGGGCATTTCTAGAGAAGCCAAACACTGAGAAAGCGATTGAACGTGGGTCTGGGAATGGGCTACGCTATGGCCTTAGTAGCATGCAAGGTTGGAGGGTAGAGATGGAAGATGCCCATTCAGCAGTCACAGGTCTACCACATGGACTCAAGGACTGGTCCTTTTTTGCAGTGTTTGATGGTCATGCAGGATCAAAGGTCGCAAAGCATTGCTCAGAGCACATACTTCATGAAATTACTTCCAATCCTGAGTTTCTAGGATCCCCAAAGGTAGATGGTAAATTGAATCCCTCTACTGATGCAGTTAAAGAGGGTATTAGAACTGGATTCCTTTCAATAGACTCAAAGATGAGAACTGATTTTGCAAGGACAGATAGTTCAGATAAGAGTGGATCAACTGCTGTGGGAGTTATTATATCGCCAAAGCATTTATTCTTTGCCAACTGCGGGGATTCAAGGTCGGTCCTATCGAGAAAAGGCGAGGATAAGCCAGCCTTCAGCACCGAAGACCACAAACCTGGGAAGCCCAAGGAAATGAAGAGGATAGAGGATGCTGGTGGAAGTGTAATGATCGAGCGTGTGAATGGATCTTTAGCGGTTTCAAGAGCCCTGGGTGATTACGACTACAAGAATAACCCAGACAAACCACCTACGGAACAGCTCGTTTCACCAGAACCTGAAGTAACGGTCTTTGAAAGAACAGATGAAGAAGAGTTCATTATTTTGGCGTGTGATGGAATATGGGATGTGATGTCGAATGAAGAACTTTGCCAGTTTATACGTTCAAGATTAGCTATAACAGACAACTTGGAAGAGATCTGCAACCAAGTCATTGAGACCTGTTTACAGAAGGTATGTGAATCGTTAATTATTTTATTGATAATCGATTATCCTCCTGCATGCCCTACCATTATTACATGTACATGTACAAGACCTTGTCCTCTGCAATTTTTAATTTCCTACACATTGTACTGTCAATCACAAATTGTCCTTAGTCATCAGCATAAAGGTTCATGCTGTTAGTCAAATACAACACAGTGAACATCTTGATTAATTTCTAGATGACTTAAGGCTAATTATAGGATATTACAGTGTTGCAAGGTAAATGTGAATTGGCCCAGAGATTAATTGATCTACAGTTAGCACTTCCAAATTTAGGTGAAAATGTAGTACTTGTATGTACATACAGTACATGTATTATAACCATGCCAAAATAGCATACCGTAAATCTCCATGCATAAGAAGCACCCCTATTTTTTTTTACACGGCCGAGAAAGAAAAAAAAGTAAAACTAATACCTGGCCTTTTTTGGTGATTTCCCTCACACAAAGTTGCTAAATATTGATTTTCAAGTCATCACAAAACATTAGTTTTCCATGAACAATTGGCTTCTATTAAAGGTACTATGTCCAATTTGCAGCCAACATCACAGAACTTTGCAGGAATTATGAACATTTCACGTATGTCCTATCTGTGAAATTTAAACGTTAGCAGTGTCCTAATATTCAAATTATGCAAGGAAACCCGTTTTCCTTTTTAGACTTCACTGTCAGACACTATTGAGTGACTGACTAAAAGAGCCTTCTCACGGGGGCTCTTTTAGTAGTGATGGGGGCTCTTTTTTAATACAAATTTCCATTGAATTGGTTCCCATATTAATACTGCTAAATTCTTTGCTATTTCATCATTATCATTTATTTAAGTCGGCATTTTCCCTCTAACAACTTTACAAGTTACATGCAGCGATTTTTCATTTTGCAATCGCCCCCGTGAGCAATCTGCACAGGCGATTACATGTATGTAGCTCACGGGGGCAAATTGCCCGTCGCCCGTGTATTTTGAGCCTTGATAGACAGGGTAGCATGTAGCTTTAATAGTGAAGAACGTTTATCTTAGAGAAATAGAATTTGTAGATAATGACAATCCTTTTTCCTCTGTTTATGTAATAACATACATTTAGGACCGAGGAGAGAATAAATGAAAAGAGGCATTATTCTTTTGTTACAGTACATGTATGTAAAAATTTAACAATATTAATTATTATTAACTTATTTATTGAATTTTTTTTTAATCATTATTATTTGACAAAGCTTTTCAAATTACCGGTACACATACTGTACATTGTAGATCATTATAATGTGGATATTTTGTTTTTTTAATATTTAGTTTAAATTCACACTACATGTAAATGCCCTCTTTACCCAGCTGGCTTCTCACATCATTTGAACGTGTAGGCCTAAACTAATGTACTTTTTACCTGTTAGTGCATGTATCCAAACCTACATGTATGTATTCAAATATAAGAAAGATTTAGACATGTACATGTACACATGTCAATCAAGCAGAAAGAATAAAACAATTATAACATGTTCTGGGTGAATAGCATCCCTTGATGCAAGGTCAGACACTTGAACTGTTCCACCAGTTGTCAGGTACTGAGTCTTTTTTTGGCCAGGATCTTGTCTTGGCTCAGCTCAGATGGCAGATGGATATGTGAGCATATTAAAGCTGATTGGCATAATGGTTAGGGTGAGTCACTGGTTATAAATAGGGCAGCAGTAGGCTGTCAAGCAAACACTGGCCTCCGTCCGGCTCTTGGGAGAAAGCATAACATACATGTACATGTACATACTGTAGGGGGCTAGCTGCTTATCAGTGTTCCAGTCACTATCAGCAATGCTAGTTTGTATGCCCCTGAAGATGAATGTGTTCAAGTAACACTTGCATGATGCATTTAGTATCTGCTCTTTAATCTACATGTACATGTACATGTACAGTAGATGTAAACATTTCAATTTATTTAACAGATGTCATGTACATGTAATGTACATGTAATGTACATCTCTTTCAATCAAGAGCAAAAGAGATGTAATTTATTTTTGGACAAACATTTTGTGTAAATTATCTCTAGAGAAGAAAAGGATTGTGTAGGGACACTGGAATGACAAATTTGAAGACATACATGTACATGTATTTGTCACAAGTTATGATACTTGTAATAACAAGTATGCTTTTCGATATTCCGAATTCATCTTCAGGTACATGTGTAGTGCAAAACAAAATCATTCTCATTCTCCCCTACAAAGATATATATTTATACATGTACATGCAAGTAATTTTTGATACACAATTTTTTGTTATTATAGTTTGTGCTCGTCAGGGGTTTAGTGGTCAAATCAGTGAAACATTTGATACACTATATTCCTAAAAGGAGAAAGCATCCAGTTTAAAAAAGATGTTTTTTTGTTTTTTTAAAGGACCCTGTACAGGTGTAAGCCCATGTTGTGTAAAACTCCACTGTCACTTTTTTCCAACCGTACTTGTCTTGTTTTGGTTTTTTCACAGGGAAGTCGTGATAACATGAGCATCGTGATCGTGTTATTTCAGAATGCTCCTGAGGTATCCCAGGATGCTCTCACAAAAGAGAAAGAGCTTGATGTCTTGCTTGAAGAGAAAGTCAAAGGTGAGATAATAAGTGTACATGAAGTTTGAATTGTAGACAGATATATATGTAGTGTAATAAAAGGCACAAGAAGCTCTATAACAAATTGCTTTACACATACTTGTCATCTATCAAGTACACTGTATACATGTACAGTACAACATTCATTTAGACCAAGAGCTGTGCCATTCAGATGTAGTCCGTTTTATAAGTACTGTGCATGTCTAGAGAGAGAATGTTATGTTGATATTCTGGTTTGCACATGTATAAAGAGCAGGAAGGTTATTAGTCAAATTCGCCTCGATACAGACTGATTATCTGATCTGGTATATTGTTTACCCGACACGCAATTTGAACTTTTTCTGAAAGAGGAAGTAAACTTTGATAGTAAGTTGTTTGGATGAAGTTTTAGAAAAGTTAAAACAATATATTTTTAATCCTCTGAAAGATAACTAGTGGCAAGTCTCTTTAATCTTTGTTTAATAATCAAGAGAGTAGGAATTTGGGATGATCAGATAAATATCCAAGTGAGATTTGCTTTATTGAAGGAGTTACCTTTTTGATATTCAAATGGAATGGTATTTGATTTTTTAAACACAATTATAATACAAAAACAAATACCCGGTATACAAAAGAAAAACTACAAATTAATTACCAAGTCATTCATTTATGTACGATGTAGTCCTCTCAATTGTTTTCATCTTAGCCTGCTATCAAAGTAAAATCCCTAATTAACTAGGCATGCAAATACATGTGTGAGTTGTAATACCTCACTTAGTTTTATACTGTACATGTACATTGACTGAAAAGGAAGAGAATTGTTTGATGCATTCAAAGTAGATAATTCACAGCAAGACGTTCCTGACTCGTAGTCTAGCAAGCTATAAAAAGAATAGGCATGGCTTATTTGTTGGCATGGATACATGCTCTATATGTAAATAAACATGAAAATGCAATGCCACCTGCTTTGTGTGTTGTATCTTAATCTACAAATGAATTTTCAGTAGTATACAGTTAATGTAGGTACTGTACATGTATGTACATTGCATATTGTGTACTTTAAATTTGCATGTATGCATGGAGTCATTGATTAGCAAGGCATGATGGGTGCTCGAACTTGAAGATTATGAGAAAAATGTTCATACCAAGGTTAGAATCTTTTGGAAAACTGGGAAGAAAATGAGTCAAAGTTGAAATTCCATTTTAATGTTTAGCTCTGTTTCATATCAATAATTTTTTTAATCCAATTTAGATTAAAAGTAAAATGATTAAAGGGCAAATCCAACCTTTGTAATGCGTTATTTGTATGAAAACAGATTGGCAATAAGTTTGAAATAAATCATACAAATAATGAGAGAGTTAGGATTGTTTGAAATATGAAATCACTAAATCTATGCAATCTCAAATGGGCAATTTGGTCACTGGATTGTCACGTTATCACAGACAAATCTCCCATTTTTTATATTAAAAAAATATTAATTTCTGTTTTTCTCCAAAGTTCCTTCTCCCTTGGGGCACTATTCAAAACATATTATGGATAGCATAATATTAAAGGTTCTCTGCAAAGAAAAGAACCAGAGTCAGAAACATTTTGAAAAATTGTCATTTTAGTCATTTTGTGTGTTGAAACAAATGGGGAAAGTTGTTTGGCATTACATGATTTACATCACAGTCATTAACGATTCAACAAATTTGAAGTGCCCATACGTTTAGTGATAACAGGTTTTTAAAATTCATTCCTTTTTTTTTTGGTCTGATTTTATTCAAACTTTCACCAGTCTACTTCTCTAAAAAAAGATTTGCTTTTTAAGAGTAGTAGTCTATTAAGGTTGGATTTTACTTTACTCTGCTATGACTAAAAATTCAGTTTATTATTGTTCATTTTCTTGAGCAGTAATAATCATGTTGCCTTTTCTCTGCCATGATTCCAAATTAAGTTTATTATTGTTTATTGAAGAGGTATTATGTAGTGAATACAAATTTTATTCTAATTCATTACAACAATATTTTGCATGAACTGAAAATCTTGGAATTTGCTGAATGCTATGTAGAGATATAGTCACTTGATTGCATCTTCTTTGCATTGAAATCATATTTCTCTTATCAATGTTCACTTACATGTACATATACTTATACATTTTATGTAAACATTTATCAAACTTCATAATTTATGTTTCACACTGTCATTTGCACATTTATGCCATGTTTCTATTTTCCCCCCAATTTGCAGGATTTAAGTTTTTTGTCATGCACTTGTAATAACAGGTGTTTTTTGTTTTCAACTATTCATTCTTCTTTTCACAATTGCACCCCATGTGCACTTTCATACCATTTTGCTTGAACTCTGGATTTGTTTTCCTTTACATCTTCGTGGATGTACAGTGTACATGTACATGTTTGTCAACCCTCTATTTTTCTTTCTAAGCATTCCATTGACATGTACATGTAACAATGTGTATACTACATGTATACATGTAAATATGCCAGAATTTAGAATATCTACTTTTAAACTACAAAAGATTAGGTGGTCAGAAAAGTTATTTTGATGAAAGCAGTCTTAGAACAATCAAGCTTGTTAAGAATGCAGTAGCTTTGCAATTCTTACTGATATCAGGACAAATCTAAAAATCAGTAAGGGAATAGATGACATCACAGATGCTGGAAAAAAAAGAAGAAAAAAAACTTTAAATATTCATTTCCATTAACAAAACGATTTTTACCAGCATACCTATACACTAAATTGTAATTTTTATCTGGGTTTTGCAACAAAACATATCAGGCAAACTGTTTTATTGATTTTTCAATCCCACTCTTTGAAGATGTGACAGTGATTTAAAAAAGAAAAAAGAAAACTACATGTATGTATACTCAAAATCACTCTGTAAATATTAAATGGCCTTTAATTTCATTTCCATTCTTTCCATTTTAAAACGATGTGAACACATATAGTAAATGGGCAAAATAACAACAATAAAATCATTATATGAAATGGTGGCATAATCTTTGAAGTAAAATGCTTGGCAGTGTCCCTTTTTTCAGTAAAGTCATCAGTCCTCAACACAATGTTTAACATTCTATTTTCCCCCAGTTTTCTTCAGTGGGAATAGGTTTTCATAATGCAATTTAGGAGAAGCTACAAATAAACAAATACAGTGTGTTTGGTACACCCTGTATATCAAAAAGTATAACCAACTTTGATAGTTAATGTCATAATAAATGTGACATTGAAATCTATTTCATGATAAAGAGTAACTTATTTTTTCCATCTACGGTAGTTATACCCGATTCATAATATTTCTGCCATGGATGACTGAGCACCAGGTTTTTTTTAAAGTGCTGTCAAAATCTCTACCAAGTTTGGGCAGATGAACTGAATGTGGGTCAGGCCATATTCTTGTGTTACTTTGGTCTTACACATGTACATGTATTGTAAATCCTTGTTCAAGCTAAATTCTGCTTCATGCTTCATTGTTTAAAGTGATCCAATATAGCATTCACAGCCCCTTGTTTCAATCCACAGAATAACCTTAAATTATGTAACAGCCTAATAACTGAGTTCTGAATGCAATATCTCAAGACATTAAAATGAAATGTAATTTAAGGCCTCCCGAGATTTAATTTTTAAATTGGAATCTACGAAAGTTGGGCATACTTTTTTTTTGCACTGTATTCTATCACAAATTGATTCATGTCATTACCGGTATGTCTACATGTACTTTCCATGTCTGTCCCTTTCATTGTTATTTATCACTTTTATTGAGCTGTTTTGCTATTATTTCTATTATTTTGTAACATGTACATGCTTGACTGCCTGGGTCTCTTTCTGCAGAGGTAATGGAAAACTTTGGAGACCAGACCCAGCTGGACCTAGTGATGCATGTGCTTAGAATGGCAGATATTCCAGGTCTTCCTCCCGGCGGAGGCCTCTCAGCCAAGTGAGTTCTGGATTCAGTCTCCTCTTCCCAACTTCCCTTTCCTTCGTTGGTATCAAACATAGATCAAATCAACTTGTTAACCTCCGATTTATGCAAGAAGTAAAGATGAGTTGCATGGGGTCACATGTTACATTTATTGCATGATTTTTTATTCACACTAATGAGCTCTCTTGAGGGTGATTTGTACATGTATACCATGTACCGTAAATCTCCGTGTATAAGGCGCACTTTTTTGCCGCCAAAAAAATTTAAAAGTCGGGGGTGCGTCTTATACACGGGTACAAAAAAAAAAAAAAAATTTTTTTTTTTAAAGTTTCGATTTGTGCCCCTCCACCTGGCACTATGCCTGGCAATGTCTCCTAGCTCAGTAATCGGTGTGTTGACTCACCACTCGGAAACTAGAACAACACTCGAATTTGTCTGTCATCTTGGTTTGAAAGTAATCTTTCTAATAGATGTCAATATGTAGTTTATAATAATTCCTCCAACTTTTGTTCTATTACACATGGCATACCACAAGGTCCTATCCTAGGTCCTCTACTGTTTTTAATTTACATTAATGATCTTACACATTCTTTTAAAAAACGACATTGTTCCTATTATTTGTGACAAGTTCACAAGCACAAATCGGCGCCTTCAACTGCACCTCGCAGTTAAATGAAAGACCTTCCCAGCGTGGGTTTTTTAACACAGACCTGGAAAAAAAAAAAAAAATTTTTTTTTTTTTTTTTAAATCTCAAAAAAAGGGGTGCGCCTTATACACGGGTGCGCCTTATACACGGAGATTTACGGTATACTATTTAAAATTCTGTTTAAGGAGATGGAAGGTGGGGAGTAAATGAAAGATACAAAATATAAATATTTAAAATGGTAAGAAGGGAGTCTATAGTTGTGCTATCTAAATAAAACTAATGTATCTGACTGGTGTGAGCCCCTGCCCCCCTGCCTCTCCCTTTCTTGTGAATGTATTTCATTAAGTACATGATTGTAACCATAATTTATAAAGATGTACAGCGAAAATGCTTTATAACAAGAAGGAAGTTTTAGTGACTCTAGTGACTTAATATCACTTTGTCACTATTGCATTCAACTGTCAGTTGTTTGGAATAAAATTACAGCTCAGATGCAGTTCATACAGTTTCTGAGATATTTATATTTAGTTTAATGTATGTGGATAAAGAAAGATGAGAACCGAAACTTAAGATCAATTCTTATTGTAATTGCATTGTTCTGTACAATATTAGAGGCACTCATAAAGTTAAAGCCCTGCCATTAGAAACCTATTGTTTCCCTTATGTACAACCGTGTGTAAGTACTGTCGATCGTACTCTTTTGAAAGCTTTCTAGAGTAGTTTGGTGTTATGCTATAACGTCCTTTTGTTACAATCAGTAATGGGTACATGCTACACAAATTGTACATGTAGTATGCTTTCATTCACTTACATAATACACTTACTTTTCATAGCTACAGCACATATTTTGCATACATGTATTTCCTTTCTGAAAAATCAAATGCCATTGCAGGTTGATCCATTATTTATCTGTCCTAATTCTGTTCATTATAGTTAACATTTTTCATTATCTCAAATTGGATGTGTATATGATAACCAACTGTTCAATTTACAGCATGAGGCATTTTAGTGCATGTTGGTTTCTGACATTCTGTAATATTATTGGTAGAGATTGTTATGATCTACATGTATCATCAAAGTTGTAAATTTTCATATAATTTACCTGTATACAGTACAAGTACATTGTAAGTGCCCCCCTCAATAAAAGAAAAATGAAATTGTAAACAAGGAAGCCATTGAATACTCGAGCTACAGTGGTAAAAGCAAACACCTAGTTGAAATGGATTAAGGACTGTTGTACAGCAAAATACTATTACAAAACCAAGTTGCATTGCCATTGTTTGGAATAAGTAACGAGGGGGACTACAATGTACATTGTATGTGATATGAAGAACTGACACAAAACATGAATTCATTATTTTACATTTTCATTCTCGTACTTTCTATTTCTTATCTGATCATTTTCAATCTGTCAACATTCATTTCCCCTGTACTTCTATTTCCATTTGTTCACCTTCTCTCCTCTTCCTCTGTGCCGTTTCTCTTCCTCTGTTTCTGCTTCTCTCGTGCACAGGAAAGGAACCATCGAAGAAATTCTGAACAGGCTCATCCCTAACAGGAAGCATGATGAGGTAAATAAATTAAAAGCCTTACATGTATATGAAAGTAATTCTTCTAGTGCTTCTCAAAAAACCCTTTGATTGCTTGCCTGATGAGGTGAGTGGGTGTGTAAGCAAAGATGCATGCTAGGTGTGCGGTTACCTTGGATGATCTTTGTAAAAAAGTGTTTCACTTTCACAAGTCGAAAGGCCATGCATCAATATTTACATATTGTGATAGAAGCTGTTTCAAATTGGAATAAAATAAATTCATATGGCATGTTGATGAATTATATGCACAGAAGTCAAGTAATAGTACAAGATTTTATGACATATACATGCAACAGTACAGTGCACGTGACCCTTCGCAAGAAGTTGTTCCTTTGAAAAAACAGGAAGGGAAAGGAATATAAAAAGTAGTTTTGCTTGAATTGGGAGTGTTTGTAGTTGCTGTACCATTATCTCTTAATGAGCACATTCATCTTGACATTTATTTTGTGACATAGTACCAAAAAATGGATTGATTAGTCCAACACTGAAGAAAAAAAATTAAATTTGTTCTAATGTCCTTAATTTTTTTGGTCTATTCCCATTTCTCTACCCCCTGCCATTTTCCTATTAATCTTCACCCTTGTATGTCCTATGGGTTTGAACATTTGCATGTACATGTATACATGTAGATGCACTGATGTGATGCTCAATATGGGCTGAAGGGACATCCCCAATTTCTGTTCACATTTCTCCACTTCACCCTTTTGTTTATTCTGTATACTGGTACCTCTCTTGCACCCTTTTCCTTCCTATCAATGCATTAGGATTCAGCGGATGAAAAATGGTAGCCGTTTTCATGGCAACCATAAACACCTGATCCTCAAGGGTATCTTATGTGATGCACTATGATAGTAACCATATGTGATGCGAGACTGCTTCAAGACACCCATGTATTAAAGTCAAATGGTCAAGTCCTATCCGTCATTGGATACTGGGAGCTACATTGCTATTTGATGATTTCTAGGAAACTTATTTGAAAACAAGTATAGAGTAAATGTTGTTGTCAATTTCATTCAGTCTAGTGAATTGAAAGGCAAAAATTTAACGTGATGTCTTAGTCTAGAAAGTAAAGTGAAATTTATAAGGGAATTACTTACATCACTTCTAAACCTTGAGGTGAAAGTAGACATACATGTAATTCTGTAATTAGATGCACTTCCCAGTTGTTAGCTGTAATATGTAATCTGATAAGTGTATGTGGTACATGATAAGCAGTTTCAATTCTATGTTTGCTCATTTAAATGAGTGATGTATACCATAGCTATTTTAAAGACAGTTCCAAAATGATATTAAGCTATCTCTTTAGGTAATTTTACATGTGTAGGAATAATGTAATGTTACAGTAATGTAACTTTGTGCTTTGATATAAGAAGAAAAAAAAAAGGTTCAATTCCTTCTGAAGAATTAGTGATCAATTCAACTTAATTAAATTCAATTTTGTATAGAAGTAAATGACCAATGGTTTTGTGAATAATACAGCTGCTATAATAAATGTATGATAGTATTGTGAAGTGTATACGTACCATAGGAAGTGAATACATATCTACATTTAGCATCATGTATTGTATGTGTATACTGTGTCAATATTAACAATCAGCTTTTTTTTTCTTCTTCTTCATGTGACATTATCTGATATAAATTAATATTGTGTGCAGATTATTCTCCAGAATTTTTAGCAATACAATTAAGCATGTAATAATCCATTGCTTGATTAGCTATGTAGCACTGTAATGAATATTCTAAATATTTTAGTTGGGGTCTTCATATTTGTTTACTGTTTTGAAGTGTATCACAACCTATTTTGATCTAATATAGCAAATTAGAGTGGCAGTAAGTGTTGTTTTTTTCCTTATTCTTTAGAATAAGTAGTTATTAGTTATTTTTTCATTATAATGAAGTGATTGATTTGAATTCTCTAGTCTACACCAGATTCAATTACCAGCAATGGTTCATACACTGCTTGTATAAAGAGAGATGTTTTTTACTGTTATATGGCTGCTCTATTTGCATTGAACATATTTTTGAAACTGATGTAATACACCAGACAGATTGTAATGCAATACATGACTGTTCTGATCCTCTATGCTGTATCTATGCATGAAAAGAGCATTGCGGGGCAAATGATACTGTTGGTTGACATTTTCAATTAACATCAATTCTGACAACTCTGTTATCATGATTTTGAAAGTTGAACTTGGAAGAAATGGGTAATCATTTGCTTCAAAAGAAGCCATTGCAAAACTGGTTTTACCCATTTTTCAGATTTTTGTCATATAATTTCTCAACATGATAAATCACTGCCCAAGAAAACAGTCTAAATGCTATCCTTGGAAATGGTGAGTATTGTCAGAAATTTCAGAATCAAACAATTTCATTTGTTCACAAATAGTGTGCTGTACTGAACATGTACAACATGATCAAATACAATTATAGTTTGATTATGAGGGTTATTTCCTGTACATGTACACAGATAACACAAATTATATGTGTATCGAGATGCAAACTCAGGCTGGTATGTTGGTTTCAGTTTCATTTCTTGTCATAACATGGGTACATGATGTATTTAGTTTTCAAAAACCTATCATAATATATGCTCTTGTGTGTATTTTAATGAGAGAATGTACATATTTTTTGTGAGATTTAGTTTGTAGAGCCACACGACAGCCCTATTAAATGAGTGTAAATTCATTAAATACTCTGGGAACTATTTAGATTAGAAGTTGAGATTAATGTTAAAAAGAATGTAAATGACATTTATTTTCTGTAAATCATTATTAATGTAACTACATGTTTTTATATGAAAAGAGTTGGTTTGGTTTTTAGTGGGGCCCCTTTTTCCTGAATTATATTTATCAACATCAGGTTTATTGTATGGTACTTAATATTGTATATAAAGTAGTGACTTTTGTTCTGAAATGTTCCTTTTCCTTTTTGTTCAGCATGTTTTTTCTTCAGAATACTAAACCAACTGATTTCTTGTAAGAAGTTTTTGTGCTGTTAGTAAAAGATTGATATGTTTGGATATCTTATAGTTTGGCAGTGAGATGATTGTCCTTCTTTGCTATAGAGAATTCAACACAATTTTTCAATTCTCGCCTGCAAAGACTATCATCAGTGATATTTAATTAACTCTTGATTAGATGGATGTACATGTACATGTATGTATAATACAACAAAAATTCCCATCCATAAAAAAGTAACACTTTTGTTGAATTTGTTCATTCCAAGGTCATCCTTTCCCTTATACAATCCTCATTAAGAAATGCTGAAATAGATATCAAGCTTCCTGTCTTAATACAGATTTCCTCCACACCTTGTTCATTCTCAAGCCATCAAATGAAACAGAATTGTTTATTCCCTTTGAATGTTTTTTCAGGATTATTTTGAAATTAGAAATAGGTACATATGACCAATTAATCCTGTCTAAGCAACATTGAAATAGAGCTTTCAATAAGCATATTTTGAAAGGCCGGCTGAAGTATACAACATTTATATTCCCTTCTTTGTATCTCTCCTGGATGTGTATGTGACAGGGAACTTAGAAAAAACAAGTTATGCACCTACTGTAGATTTATTACAAGATACTGTAGTGTCAAGCTATTACTGTGCAAAAAAAAAAACGTTTATGATATTTGTTTTGTTGTTTTTTATCAGTTGCAGTGGCTCCAATTTATGATACAATACACCAGATGTGGTTTAAGTATTCAGTTACTTAAAAATAATACTTGTTAATCCAATGTATAGTATACTGTGGACCTACACACTTGCCCTTGCTGATAGTTTGTGCATGTATGGACTAAAATTACATTAATTGCAGTTATGTTTGTATTTCGTGGAGTAGTAATTAAACCACTTGATGTACATTACTGAAACTATCTGTGGAGTTAAGAACAAGACCGTCATCTTGGGTTTAATGGTTATTTTCAGAAATCTTGAAGTTCTAAGCATTGGTTTTCAGACTCATTCAGGTGTGTGCAAATGGTTTGAAAAAAACCTGTGTTATCAAGGTGTGAACCGATGTACAGTACACCAGACTTGGAAGTAATTCGCTGGGCAATTGTAAATCGTTCATGGCAGGAGCAATATAGTAGGGGTTCATAACTAGATGGACCATATAACATATAAGTGGCGTGTGTAACAAACAAAGAGTATGACATCCTTATAGGCCATTTTCGTAATTTAATCAAATTTAATGCCCAAATAGTCAGAATGCAAATTGCATACATTAATTGTTGCGAGGTAGGACAAACATATGGCTATCCTACCTAACGACACATAATGTACCGGTAAGCACCTCGCATTCTATTGAAATATAATTATTTGTAACCGGTCAATGAAATAATTTGTAACGAGGCACTGAACAAAGATTTGTGCATTAAATTACGAAAATGGCCTATTAGGATGGCATGTGAAGTTATTGTTAAGAGGATGATGATAATGATAAGAATATGTATTTACATTCAGTTGAAGTGCTGTGTTGGTTTTGTGTAATTTTAAAGGAAATTTGAACCTTTTTTTTCAGAGTGGTTCCATTTTTTTTTTTTTTATAAATAATTTTAGCATGGTTCATTTGTGCTGAGAATGATAGAAAATGTAGAGGCCATTTGAATCTTTGTAGAAATGAGTGAAGAAACTGTATATATATAGTAAAACAACAAATATGTACATGTATAATCTACAGAAAAAAGAAAATATGCATGTGAGATGTAATGGGAAACTACAAAATTGATGACAGAATTGTCAGTGTACAATTTGGTTCAATGAATGCTAAATACTTGTCAAGTAGATATGTATGCCACATAAAAGACTGGCTCTATATCAATGCTTATTTATATTACAAATTTTGGAGATGTACCAGTATGTGAAATTTATGGCTATGTCTGAGGTGATAAATTTGATGTAAATGGAGAGAAAAAAATGGATAGTTATTGTTCAAAATGTTGATTCCTTCCCTATGTATTATAGTGTCATTACATAAGAAATGTTATGATGTAGACTTATCGGGGGATTATCACTGTAAAACAAATGTACCTAGAATTCTAAAGTAATGAATCTTGACATATTATAACCAGTAAATTCTGCATATTGTAGTATGTCTGTTTCTGTGAATAATAACTGTAATGGCTAATGAATTAAAGACACGACTTCTGTTGATAAAATGCATATGAATTTGTGGCATCGAGACTCATTGGTACATAATGTCCTGTGTGGTTGAGATAATATATTAGGTCATAATTTTGACCATCATACATAAAATCAATTATATGCAGTAACATTCTGTTAAAGCAAAAATTGCCAACCCACCTTCTAATGATTTTATGCCTAATAAACTAAATAAATTTATAATTAAATACACTATGAATTACATCCGAAACAGGAAAACATGTTTGCCAATAGATATTTGAAAAGTTTGGAAAAGAGGGAAAAGAGAGAAAGGTGAGAAAGAGGGAATGGAAAATTAAGATCATGAGAGAGACAAGTGAAACAATGGCAATCTGGTTTGACACAAAATCATTCTAGATATTACAGTATTTAATTGTACAAGTACGTCGTAAATTGCATTTTTTAAAACAAATGTTGCTTGCATGGACTTTACCAGGGAATGATATACTGCATAACCAGAAACTTTCCAACAGATGAAATTTCAAAAATTTTGTGAGTGATTCAGATTCTTGAAGTTTCATGCTGCAAAATATTGAATCGTGACCGACACAACAA
Source organism: Mesocentrotus franciscanus (assembly GCA_037976565.1). NCBI lineage: Eukaryota > Metazoa > Echinodermata > Echinoidea > Camarodonta > Strongylocentrotidae > Mesocentrotus > Mesocentrotus franciscanus. The sequence goes on along the minus strand of CP137669.1, from coordinate 15,714,882 downwards.
TTAATTTTTAATAATTTTTTAAAGGGAAATCCAACCTTGATAGCCCTCTGCTCTAGAGGAAAGCACAAAAATCAGAGAAGTAAACTGGTAAAAGTTTGAATAAAATTGTACAAAAGGTAGGTATAGGTATGGACTCTTCAAGTTGGCTGAATCTGTAATGTCTCTGTGATGTAGTGTCAGACAACTTTCTCTTTTGTTCCAACACACAAAATGACTGAAATTTCAATTACAGTGGAACCTCGTTATAACAAGGTCCTTGGGACCATGGAAATTACCTTGTTATATCGGTAAAAAAACAAAAAAAATATAAAGAGCTGAGATCAGCAAAATCACCTTGTAACAGATACCTGGTTATATCAGAGCTCTTTATAACGAGGTTCCGCTGTATTTCTAAATTGTTTGACTCGGGGAGGGTTCTTCCTCTGTAGAGGACCTATAATTATATGCTATCCATTATATATTTACTTACATTATACTTACGAGGAACAGACATTAATTAATTAATTATTAAAATGGGAGAATCCGGGACTATGTCGCAATCCACTGAACAAACTGCTAATTTGAGATTTGCATGGACTTTGTGATCTCATATTTTAAACATAGTTGGTCTCAGACTTAGTGATCTCATATTTCAAACATTCATAACTTTTGTATTATTGGTCTGATTTATTTCAAACTTTCGCCATTCTGTTCCTCTTATATTTCTGCTTTCATACAAATGAACTTATTACAAGGGTTGGATTGCCCTTTAAAAAATATCATGAAAGTTTCTGGTTTTACAATATTTAAGTCTATCCATTGAGTTCACATATGCACACCATGAGAGGAGATTTATTCTATCACTCCAAAATCAAATCCAACAGATAATGATTTCACTGATGAATAATAATTTCATTTCAGAATTCAAATTACATATTCGCCTCATTGCACTGGTGCGTTTCCTTTTATTAGTCAATGAATTAACAAGAAATGAAGAAAATAATCAATTTGAATGAAGTACATTAACATTAATGTGTTTTCCCTAACCTTAAAGACCCTATCCGATGAAATTACAATTTGTTATCAATGGCAAGCTGAATGAACATAGAATACAAATATAAAGGAATTCAAAATATTTTCCCTTTCAGTATTGCACAAAAGCGAATTAAAACCTTTTTTCAGCACCTCTCCAAATTACAGGTCAACAGGGGTCAAATTTGCTGCAGTTACAGTGACGACACCATATGTGCTCGCCTATATAGCTGAGGTGATGAGCCGTGCTTAATTAATGCGAAGCCATTGTGAATATGCGTACTCCACATACGGTGATGTCATCAATTCGATAGCTAGTTTTTAGGTCAACAACTCCCGATTTTCACAGCTTTAGATTTCGAATTTTCAGAGAGCTGTTACTCATCTGACAGGCACTAAAGTGGCATATAATTGGAAGTGTTGTAATCTATGGCTTGTCAGCTTTCCTTTGATATATAATTCATCTATTTCATTTTTCACTTCGGACAGGGTCTTTAAAAAAAAAATGAAACGAGCTTTGATAAAAAATATTTCTATTCCCAATTATTATTGCCTGTTAGACACATGACGACGGGATGTCTGTGAACTTATGGCTGTATCGTGAAACCCTGCCCAGGAAAGGATTATAACAAAATCTCAGTATGTGCCAGCTAGGATGTGCATGGCATTACTCCACCCAGACAGATAGCTTGTCTGTCCAGCACATAATCCTCAAAAAAGCTCCAGCAGCCTCGCACATTAATCTCTGGTTATCACACCCATTCTCCCTTTATTTTACATAATCCCCTTTGACCAAGGCCTTTGTTTAATGTTATTTTTGGCTAGGGTTCTCTAATTTCTAAAGTATGGTGTTAATTGTTCCTCATCCAGCCAAGTTGAAGAAGTATGTGCAATGCAGCTCATTGGTGTACCTTTTTAACAAGTGTTATTTCCTCTGTCCAATGGCAATGCCATGAATCACAGGATATATAACCCTGGTACATAAATTAGTCATCCGTTTATAATTTTGGCACAGAATATTTTTTACATTATGTATTAACCTTCAGCTTGTTTCAGGAATGTAAAAGAACTTAATCTGTATAACTTGGATTACAAGTTACCATGCAATTCTACATCTTTCTTCCTTTCTCATAAAAGACAAACTACTAATCCATTAACTTGTATGAACCCATTCAAAGTAATATATTACTCTTATGATACACAGCTTTGTGTGTTCTTTCACTTCTTTGTTTATCAAATTGTAACAACTAATTAGGTTAGTCCACATCCTTGTGTACAAGGACAAAGTCTATGTCATCATTCTTACATAACCAGAACATCTACTGGTACAATGAGTTTATATAATCACTTATCTCCCCTTTATAATCTAATGTATTTATTTACTACACACTATCCCACATAGAATGTATGTCTACTTATCAATGCAAACTATCACTGGATAACACTTCCATATCATTTTATTACAGCAATCCCAACTTCAGGGGCACCTGCAAGTCCCTTGTAACTCCAAAAAATGCGGCCCATCTTCTCTGAGATTCTTTGACCAAAGTGGGTGGTTGTATAACCTAGGGACAATGAAAGCATGTGATCACCAGTAATTCTTTATCTAGCAGCTGTCAAACTTACAGTGAATCTTCCTGGAGATGGTAAAATAATTATCCAGAAATCATAAGTTTTGTCAACCCCAATGATCAAGACAGTCTGGATATCAGGAAAACATTACATCAACATATTGACAGAGAAAATCAGCAGCACTAATAATTCCAGATCCCTTTTGGTATTTAGTGACATGGATACCAGCTCCTCGTGCACCATTTGATCTGTTGCCCTCTATGCTTTTGTCAACAAGTCTCTGGTGAAACAGGATGTGCTCAACTTTCCCTAGAAGATGACTTATCACCTCTTGCCAAACTGCAATTTCAATTTCAGTGTTTTAGGGAAGTACCTAATGGTAAGGGATACCCTGCAAGTCCTTTCAATCTCCTGATCTACTTGGTAGCCAGTGGCACTTAGATTGGCCACTGTGGATGTGGTCATATCTGCTGTCCTCTCTGCTATGCCATGGAGGTGACCGGTGTACATGGAGTCTTGCAGGATCAGGAGGCTATATGGCTCCAGGAGGAGGGAGAGGAATGGCTCATTGAAATCCTGCTTGTTGCTTGTTGCTTCCTCCAACGTTGGCTGATGATGAAAGACATAAAAGCAAAGAGCAGTAACAATGGCATCATTGCAGTGCTTATACTAGTAGCTCACACTACATGTCATTGATTATTTGGTTGGTCATATATTCTATACAGTTTATTCAGATGTTTGGAGAAATATACTTTTTTTCACCAATAAGTAGAACTTCATGATAAATAAATGTAAAATTGCATCAACAGGTAATTTATCTCATCCCTCATGTTTCCTTTCCCATAAGGGAATTTGTACTTCAGACATGCTAAATCATACTTTTATAATCCTAACTCTACAAGCAATTCACAAAGAAAATTCAGCTCATAAATAAATTCATGTTACATTAGTATATTTCAATGATATCACCCTATCCCATCGAAAAGGAAAGTGGTTCTCATCCAAACCTGAGAATCTGCATCATTCTCCTCTCTCCTTTTATAGAAGTCTAGGAATGTGTGTGAACCAAGGCTGATAGTCGTTACAACTGGGTGGAAGAGTGGCCCGTCTTCATGGGGCTAGAATGGAACATTAAAGGCAATATCAACTCAATCTTCTCTCACTTCATGTCAACAGAGGTCCAAAATGAAGAAGTACCAGTGTGCAAATAATATAGACATGGCATTGCATAGTGGCAACTTTGATGATGCAATATTGACATTGTCTTTTCAATTAAAAACAAGATTATAATTACTTCACACACTTTTTTCATACATGAAACTAAGGAAAATCCCTCTCAGCATGAAAAAACAAAACGAAACAAAAAATGGGAATGTTTTTTTTTCTGTTCTACATGTACGGTATCTTATATTTCTTGAAGGAATAATTGACATTTTAATAGACATCACATAACCAATTTGAATCATTACTATAGACACTCTTTTGAAAAATACAATGCAAACTTTGAATTTCTCATACAATAACTTTGTTTACCATAATTCCTTGGCCAGGTTGGTATTCATTGACAAGGACATGGTTTGGTATATGATCTCCAAACACACCTAATCCTGCAATCTTCTTAGCATACACATCCAGCCACTGAAAACACAATGAATAAATGAGAAATATATAACATATATATAGCATACAAAATAATTATGGAGGAAGTCAGATAGAAGGAAACAGCAGGAAGACAAACACACCACAAAATATCCTTTGCATATTTTAAGAAACTGAACTCAATGCAGCATTACAAGTATATTAAACACAACTTTACCATGTGGATGAGTTTTGATTTGTCTTTTTCACAGTTCAAAGTGTGTGACATGCAGTGCACAGTATGACTACATCATAATCCCTACACATTTAAAGCCTTCAAACTAATTCATAAAAATGAGACACAAAACTGACAGAAAGTCTTGATATCAGAATAAATGAATGAATCAAAGTCATGAAAGCCACAATTACAAGAACCCCACAAAACTATAATAAATTCATCCTAAATTCACTGCAAGAACGTTTTATAACACAATCAGAATTTGTAATTGCAATGTTCAACAGATCAATACCTTTGGCAATCCCTCTGCAATCATTCCTTTAGGATGAGGTAGACCACCTTCAAGAAAACAGAACAAAAGGAGTATGGTGTAAAGTAAATACACATTTTATATGGAATACAAGTATTCACTGGCATAGCAAGACTTGTTGAACAGGAGGTGGGAGGGGGGGGGTGACACACAGAAAACAGAGTCCCATAGTTCCATAGATGACCTCTATATGTTCCCACTGGCTACTACATGCATGCATGTAATCATTCCAAATACATTTTGATAAATTCTAACATACGTATCATCATATGAAACAAAATCTATGAATTTATACTATCAGAAGTGAGGCAAGGACAAATATGTCTACATTTTAATTTGAGATAACAGCTATTTTCTCCTCTACATACAAAAAACTGAAACAAGTGGCCTTCTACATGCAATCCCTTTAACTTACTTCATGTACTTTTTTTTTTTAAACAACCTCTCTCTTCCTATCATTTTAAACTTGTATCAAATATCTAGCAACAAATGGAGTACCTGTAATAACTGGGTCTTTTTTCTTTCTAAAAGAATAGAATAGAAAAGAAAATGAGCTGATAAGATTTACCCCAGTTTTGGAGACGTCTGTTTGACAGTTGGGTCCATTTTGGTTTAGGAGCTGCATATACCTGTTCATAAAAAATATCACTTTAACTAGTCAACATTTCATTCACGGATGTCATTATATTTTAACACTTTGGTTGCAATAATATCACCTCTGCATCGTCGCTCCTTTTTCCACACATGCAATTTTGCACAAAATAATAGGCACTAATTGACAGGAGATGATTGCTTAGTGCAACACAATAGCACTAGAAAGAGTTAATCATAAAGCTTTTGGTATATCTATCCCATGATAAAGACAATGAGACACAGGCAGAATATTTGTGTGGCATATAAAGAGTTTTTATTTGCCTCTCAACGCGAGGGAGACTTGTACACTTGTACACTTGGCTGATAACATTCAGTTCTATCTGGAAGAAGGATTCTTTTTATTGTATACTGGATACTCTTACCTTATCCCCCATTTGTTAATAAAAATTGATTTTCCCTGCTTCAGTAGCTAGTGTACAGTATTTCTCGTTTGCAAAAATAGGAAGTCTACAAACTTTAATTACTTACTTTACTTTAATCATATGGTAATCAATGCTGTTTCCAGAGAAGCACAATTTAAATAGTTACAAAATAGATGTAAATTTACCTGATTCAAGAGATATTTGCCTTCTTCTTCTGTAACAAAATCTGGAATGTAGTATGCCACATCTGGAGCCTATAAAAACGGAAAAGAAAAATTGATAAATGTTAATAACAAATTAATACACTCATGAAGGTGTAATGCACTTATCAATTGTAAGACGCACCTAGCGACCCCCAGAAATGGTGCATCATGGTTGGGTCATTTACCAAAACATTTTTGATGCAGGTACCGTCAAATCAACCTTTGGTCCGTCATATCATGACGAAAGTAGTGCGTCATTGTCAGTCAGTATATCCGGGTGTCGTCAAAATCAAGAGACGGTGCGTCACATAAGTCACCGTATGTACCGTCATATAGTTGAATGGTCCGTCAAAATTTTGACACGGGTGCATCATGGTAACCTGATATCTGACTCACATAAGACCAATGACGCACCATTCCCAGGGGTCGCTAGGTACGTCTTACGATTGATAAGTGCATAAGCTGATGATGCAAACTACTGCAAAGCAAAGACTTTCAAATCAGATTTTTGTTCAGTCATTAAAAATTACTTTAAAAAATACAAAATAGATACAAAAATAATTTCTTAGAAAAACAAATTCTAGTACAAATCTCACTAATAAAGTGAGCTGCCTATATAGGGTAATTCATGTATCACATTCATAAATGCTTAATTCAACATGGACCTAGATCTATAGTAGACTATATGGCGCTAGTGTACTTTCATATCCATTTTTTTAGCAGTTTCATATCCATTCTTAGCAAAGGAATTTTAGCCCAATTTATTACTAATTTTAATCATAATCATATATCACATTTTCCACCTGAATTTGGATCACATCCGACATCGGGAATCCTCTGTTTAGGGCTTTGATGTCAACGTCGTCGCTCAGTACCGTCTCTACGCTATATAGCTCTGCCCCTCAAACTGAAGCTATCAGTCAAAAATTATGCAAACTTCTTGTATGGTTTATGGTTTATGGTGTATCGTGCATGCGCGTAATACCATAAACCATACGAAGTTTGCATAATTTTGACCGATACCGAGTGATAGCTTCAGTTTGAGGTGCAGAGCTGTAGCCTAGAGACGGCACTGAGCGACGACGTCGACATCGAAGCCTTCGAGTGATTTTTTTTTTTTAAATGCTCACTACCCCCTCCTTCCCGTTGAGCAAAAAAAATGTGTACGATACGGTACGCTGGTTCATTTTACAAATACAAGTTTGGCGGAAGGTTTTTTAATAAACCGGGAGATTACGGGAGATTGCGGGAGATTGCGGGAGAGCGGGAGGAAGGGCGTGGTGGCGTGAGACTCCAAATGCGGGAGGGTTGACAGCCCTGTATAAATTGACTTGAATTGATCTAGATCTAACAAAAGTTACACCTTTCCTTTAAACTCAAAATAGCTGCTGAACAGTACCCGAAACTCCATGCATGGGACTATGTTGTAGTAAATTCTTCAACTTTCCACATGAGATACTCAGATAGTTTGATATATTTATAGTATATTGTCAAATATTTGAATGAATCATACATACATTCTTCACTCTATATTTCTCTAAAGAAATTCCACCTTCAGACGTTGATAAAGGGTCCATTTTCTGGGCTATGAGTATGATAATATTTTTCGTCTGCTCCTATTTTGATGTTTTTCACGTTGCTGCATTCCAGACTCGCTTATAAATTCATGATGGTAAAATTATTACTATGCCATATTTGACGTCATTAGAAGCTTTAACAAACAAATCTAAAATGAAATACCTATGCTTGGAAAGTAATCTTTAAGCATGTTAAAAACAATTCAGGCGATAGGTTATTAAATTTATATTATTTTTTTCTAAACATTTATTTCAGCTGCTTTGGATAAAGACTAAGTTTCTTACGGGGCACGGTCGGTCACGTCGTGGTCAGGGCACGGTCATTGGTCAAAAGTTAATGTCTGGCCCAACGCCGATTTAACTTAATTTATTTTTCATAAAAGAATATGCCTCTGGAATCTGCTCGTACCATAAAAAAGGGAGAAATGAAAGGAAAGGGAAAAGGAGCAAGGACAAGAGGCAAAAATGGGAGGAGACGGAGTATATAGAAGAGACGGAGTATATAGAAGAGACCGAGGAGTAGAGGAAGGAGGAGTAAAGGGAGAAGGGAGGACGAGAAGGAGAGAAAGAAGAAGAGGAGATGAAGAAGAATGAGAAAGATGATTTGAAAAGGAATAAAAAGAGAACATATTTAAAACAAAAATAAATAATAGTAACCATCCCATCCTTGACAGCATAATTACAAATATGAAACAAATCTTAGGCCTATATTCTTGTTTATATACCTCACTTTAGAAATCTAGCCATCTGATTGGTCGAAATTGGAGTCGTGATTTTAAGCCATGCCCCTCCCACCATGCCCACAGGGAATATCCATTAATTTGTGCCCTTGCGTACCCGCTCACAGGGAATATCCATTAATTTGTGCCCTCATCCTCCTGCGATCCCCAATGGTTTACGTGTTAAAATTGTCTTTGGGCGAGCGCGGACACCATACAGTGGTTTTTTTTCTGCGATTCCCAAATGTCATTTTGCTAGCAAAGATTAACAGACAGTGTCTCAGATTTTCTGTGATGTTTTAACCAATCTTTACTCAATCTTTACTCAATAAAAGGCTAAGGTAAGAATTCTTGGTAGATTTTTGTTTGAATTCGTACGATCGGCATATAAAAGTCATATCAACTGCTTTAATACTCGAGGACTGGCTGTTTCTATACTGGCTCCCGGTACAGTTGATCCGTTGCCATCACCCCGAGGCGCGCCTGGGTGTAAAAACAGCCAGTCCTCTCGTAGCAGTCGATATCTCTATATTATTCCCCTCTAAATTGTGTCATGTGATGATGCATGTGGCATGTGGCATGTATAGGAACCCTCGAAAGATTTAACAAAACTTGAATCCAGTGACTATGTTCATTAACTTAAGTAATTAGATGGGAAGTATTTATGTAAAAAGATAGAGAAAGAAGAAGAAAAAAAACAATCAGATCTTATCATTAAAATGATCATTCAAAAATGATTTTCAGTTGACAAGTCTGGATTTGGGAATAATGAGTACACTTTTTTTCTTCAGTTGTTGAGTGTGGATTATGTGTTCATGAGCCATCATCAAAATGAGCATTATCATCATCAACATCATAATATAATCATCAACGTGATTACCATAATGATCATGGATCATCATCATTAGCAGCATCATCACCAACATCAAAGATTTCATGATCATATAATACCAGCAGCAGCAGCAACATCATTCTCTTTATAAAAACACTAATAAATCACTAAAATCTTTTCATGATTATATGAACATATTACTTTGGTAATTAGAAATAAAAGTAAGTCACACAATAGTTGGACTAGCACAAATTCTACTTTTTAATAGCAAGCAATACATTCACGAAAGCATGTTCATCAACCTAAATCTACTCTTAAATTTTAGAATAAATTCTTGTATTCATGATGACAGTTTTTTAATTTTTAAAATGATGAGATTTTTTTCTTCACATTCATTTCAAGAGAAATGATGCATCATACATTCAGGTAACTTGGTATAATCATGGACGTAGGTCCATGGTATAATAAATCTAAATTTGATAAGGATAAATTGTTTCAATTCATGTGACGAATTATATCTATTCAGTCTTAATATGTATGAGCAACATTCCCTTCATTTCTATAACTCAACACATTAAATGAAACACTTGGAAATAAGATTCACAGCAAAGCGATTATAACTGTTCATTAAAAGTAATCTAAAAGTTGAGAACTTCAAACATTTAAGCAAGAAGCCCATTTCACTTTCAATTGGATGAGAGACTCTTACGTGGATAAATTGAATGTCCATTACATATGTTGAAATTAAACAACCTACATATTTCTATTACTATTTTTACCGAAAGGTAAAAACTGGTTTTCTTTCTTCTTTTTCTTTTTCTTCCAGTAGGGATTACATCATGGTTCAATGTCTATATAAACACTAACAAAGAACAATTCACACACTATTCTATGGTCACAAACTGGTATTGCAAGCAGAGACCTTGCTTCATGTCATAATCATAAGTCCTGTAGTATTATCTAGAACAATATAGATAGAAGATCCTGATATTTTAAACTGTTTATTCAAGAATTTGAAGTAAACACTTTTGCCAATTCTGTCACAACATACTTCTACAGTATTATCTAGAATGATATAGACGATCCTGATATTTTAGACTGTTGATTCAAGAATTGGCAGTATTAAACACTTTTGCCAAATCTGTCACAATATACTACACATTTATATATTTTTTATTTTTTATAATTTCATAGTTAGATGACATAGGTAAATGTATGGATTAATAAAGAGCAGTCCTATTCTACTAAGATAATCCTTTAATAAAGACCAAAATCACAATCTCAACATCACAGCTGACACAAATCATAAAACTACCGTAATTTTTTTCTTTTTCGTTTTAACATCTTCTTAATTTTACCTTTTTACAACATCTTAATATTCTCTTTGACATGATTTATATTTTGTTCAAATCATCAGTGGATAAGACAGTCTTTACCAATGTTACTTTAACATGTGTTTTTAACACTTTTACCGGTATGGGTGATGTTGTACAAGTTTAGATGATAATAAGGAGGAAGATAAGAACAGACAGATATGACTTTGATTCCCAACTATAAAATCTGATGGATGCATTTCCCAAATTACAGATAAAACAATGGTTTGACTAGAAACACAAGTATTCTATTCCTGCTAACATATTGCAAGTGATTCTCTATATCAAAGAGTGTTCAAATAATCATATTCATTATCCACATTCACAAATTATCACTCCTTTGTCATAACAATTTAATTTAATTAATATTGTTGAATTGGAGCGAGACAGAGTGACAGAGAATGAGAAAGGAAAAACAGAAAAGGGATGCAAAATAGAAGAAAGATGAAAGAGTGAGATAATATTTGTTGAAGATTTATGTTGTCTCTTTAAGCAGAGAGACCAGAGCACAGGAGGGCCACACCCCTCTCATAGAAAATGAGTTCACTTTTAGAATCTCCGCCCATGGTCATGTCAAGGGTGAAGAGAAGATCAGCCCGGGTCTGGTTCAAATAGACTGGCAGCTTCACCTGAGAACGACAAACAAGAACAAAACATTGAAGACCAAAAAAAAAGAGGTAATAAACGTTTTAGGGGACATAATTGATATACATGTATGGTAGCTAATCACACACATTTGAAAACTACACCCTGTGTTCTAATACCCCAGTCACATTAACAAGACCGACAAAAGATTTACAACAGATTAAACTAAAGACTTCACTACCATGAATGGCCACTAACTGGTCAGTTTGGAGTCGGTGTGACCGAGGTATAAGCATGACAGTATCATATCACTCTGGCTACACATTCAACAGGAGATAACGGAAAACAAAATAAAATGTTCTTCTCTTTAAAATTCCAAATGTATTAGAAAATCTGACAAATTTAAAATGGAAACCAACCTTGATAGCATGATTAAAAAAAAACATTAGTCAAAGTTATGTATACCAAAGTCAGGTCAGATAAATATAGGTATATGGAATTGGGAATAATCGTGATGTCATCTACAGAACACTTTACCAAATTTGTTGTACATTATATGTATGTTTACTTATTGGAAATATACAATAACATATTCCTTTTCTAAATTCTACGAAACACAGTTATCGTTTTTATCTTGGAAGTTGGAACATGCAAGGATGTGAGAACAATTACTGTAAATGCTGTTATTTTGCGTGATTAATTTTTCGCGCTGAGCGATCCCCAAAACATATTCGCTGGTTCTTAAATTCGTGTTGCACGCAATTCAGCCCGTTCAAACACGCATAAGAAGTCATGCTTATATTTTCACGAGTTATAAAATTCGCGCTTGCCGATCTTAGCGCGAAAATTAATGTACCACAAATATTTCTACTTCTACAGTATCCCACAATGCATCTTAAGCATTGAAATGATACACTGAAGATAATAGTTGTAAAAATTCCTGAAGCTTTTGAGAAGGGAGAGTAAACTTACCATGCCCTGCAGGTTGGGGCTTTTACCACTCTCGACATGTATCCATCGTAGGCTAGTCTGGGGTAGGTCCGATGAGATAGTGGAGGTCAGGTGAATCTTGTTCTCCTTGCATACAGCTCCTTGCAGTTTCAGGCCTAGCAATATAACAAACAAAGAAACGCTTGAATGGTCAGATATTATAACACGAGATACCACATTTCTTAATCATTATCAAATAATTGGTGAGTTGGATATGCTGATAAAACTGATTTATATCAATAATTGACTTGAAAATCAACTTGAGACTTATTACAACACAGAGATGATCTTTGTTGGAGGGCTATCACTACTCAACTAGTACAATTTCTCAATCACAACATAATTATCTATACAGATTAATAAACCTTTCATCCAGTAGCATAACAATTCTATTTCATTCTTGTAGCAAGAAGAATAAATATTGGATAATGCCTATAAACTTATGTGTATTTCTATTCATTCTAGTACTATAAATGTGTGATAAAACAAACATGAAAAAGCCAGTTCATAATTACAATATATGTGCATGAGCAGACAGAGGTCGTTTGTACTGAGTACAAATGACCTCTGTATGTGCTGTCAGTGTGTATCATGCTTGAACTGCATGGTACACAAGCCAGTATGATTAAGGTGTTTAACAGATAGTGTTTCATCAAAAAAGATGCTCATACATGCACAAATCAAGGTTATTTGAACCATCTACTGGTTACAACCTGCTTTTATGCAGTCATTTACCTGAAACAGCAAAGCTGCAGTCGTCAAGTTTCAACTGAGATCCTCGATCTGAGGCAGTCACCTGTGTAAAGACAGAAATTAAGCAATTTCTGATTACGAGAAAACTACCTTTTTCAAAATACTACAGTTTGTACAATTGTTAATGTAATACTTTTAAATAAGAACAGAAGAAATGAAATGGGGAGAAGGATGGCAGGAGGAAGAGATTGCATTGAGGATATAAATTATAATGGGAAGTGGCAAAAAGGAAGAGAGAGAGAGATGGGGATCCAAGAAAGGAGCATAGAAGCTTAACTGAGATGAGAATATAAAGACATAAAGAAATGCATCAGATAGAGAAAGAAAAGCAGAAAGAGAAAGAGAAAAAAAGAGAGAGAGAAAGAGAGAAAGAAAAAGAAAAAGAGAGAAGGCAAAACAGCAAGAGAGAAAGAGAGAGAGAGAGAGAGAGAGAGAGAAGAGAAGAGAGCACACTGCTTTTCATGACTTACCTCAAGGTAGAGTTCTTCTAGTGGCCAGCTGTTGGCTTGAGCCACATACTGTCTGGTGGCTGTGATGTAGGCTTCTGTGGTGAACAGTCCTCCTAACCATACACATTGGTTCTGAATAGAAACACAATATTCATATGACCAATTTTATTTCAAAACCTGGAAAAGAAACCAAAGCTTTGTACCACACTCTGCTTCTACAAGGAAAATGTTGATGTTTGATTCTGCATACAGCCTTAACTAGATTTCGGATAGAAGGTATAATGAACTCATTCGCTTGCATCTTTTGTATACTATCACATTATTTGCAATATGAAGAATTCAGAAGGTAGCTGGAAACTTCTTTTTCAAGTACTTTGATGCTTAATTCTATTACAGATGCATTATATTTAAAAAACAATCTTCAACTTAACAACTTTCTATATAGTTATTTAAACAAGAAAATCTGATATGCTTACCTTGAGTTCTTTGGAGCCACCAGATGTGGTTGCCAGGGAGATCTTCTGGAGCTGGTTGATGCGGTCACTGAAGTCAGACACCCACTGGATAACAGTCAGTCCTGCTGGTACTGTGTAGCGGTTCCAGCGACGGGGCAACATGCCCTTGGCCAGGTTTTCGATCAGGGCTCGATCATTGTTGGTCTGCTTCTTCTTGCCCTGGCACACAGCCAAGACATCGTTGAGGTCACTGCGGACATCCATCAGTAGCTGGTTGCCATGGTTCACCTGAAAACATGGGATAAGGAGAACTCAAATAATGAAGTAAAGAAACAGGATGTTTATATTCTTCAAAATATTTTTACAGCACAATTCAATGATCCCCATTCATTGCTAGTTAGTTCCACAGTCTCAAGTCTCACAATAAATGAATTGCCAATAAAGACATGGAACTGTTAATGTTTTTATATTAGATACAGCAATACTAAAAAATAAAAAAAAATAATATAAACATAGTGATATACTTGTTGATAATTGCTTACTCTATGTATTTTCAATAAATCGGAGCAAAATCAATAGAGTGAAAGAAGCAACAATAAAAAAGATAAATAATTGTACATTTCTGGCACCTCCTGTTTCTTTCTAAAAGTTAAATGTACATAGCATTAACTAAAACTAAAAATGATCAAAGTGTTTGATTACCTCTCTCTCAAAGAATCTGAACAATGGATCCTTGATCTTGTCAGCTGTACGTTTCAACAAGGTCAGTTTCTACATGGGAAGAATCCAAGGTGAAAACAGGAGAAGAAATAGTTAATGTTGCTAAAAAAAGGAATGAATCAGAAACAATAACTTCATGAAGAGCTTCATGTTATCAATAGTGTTAATATCTTTTTCACTTTAGTTTACTTCTAATCTCGAAAGAATAGCACACATCAGGTACCTATAACCTCAGAAATACGAGTAAATCTTTGAAAAGTACAAGAAGATAAGATGGCAAAAATCTCCATATGGTATCAAAACTAGAAAGGGACCACAAAGGCTTGTCCCTAGAATCAGTCTTGGCTGCATTCATACAACCTACATGTATGTTTAACACTATGAGTAAATTTTGCCACCCTTGATGCAACACTAACCTTCGGTATGAGTGAGAGCCAGTTGGCAGCAGAGGCATGCAGTGTACGCATCCATGCAGGACGACTGTCCGAGGAATGGCGAGCTTTCTCCTGCTTCTCTTCCTGACTGGTGGCACCTTGCATGAAGTCTTCCTCATCCTCCAGGGTCTGCATCCTGAGCAGCTTGCCAATCAAGCTGATTCCTATCAATATCAAAACAGTACATGTAGCATTGACATAGAGTTGCTTTCAGAGAGGATAATTTGTTATCATGCTAAAAATATAATTTTTTGGACTTAATTTGCCCAAGTATCCCCTCAATATTAGTACTGATCTTCAATACCGTACTTCAATCTTTAATACACCTGGCATGAAGGGATACATGTGTGTAAAGCACCATGCCCAAGGATGTAAGCACCGAGCAGGTCTTGAACCACAGGCCTCTGTTGAAAAAGAGTCAAGAGCCTTCATTTAATATGCCACAGAGCTCCCACTAACCTTGGGTGGTGAGCAGAAGCTTCTCTGCATTGTTGGGAAGTCCTAGCCAAGATGGTGTCTGGTTGTCAGGGAGGGCCTCCACCCACTGTACAAACTGCTCACGTCTGAATAGAGTAAAGCAAAGTGAGACACAGGAATGAATGCCACAATTTACTACATAGTAAAATGCTGAGAAAACATAGTCAGACATCTTATATAATTGTTCACATGAAAATAATTTAAGTTTTTAGTTCATTGGAGTCACAAAACACAAAGGCCATCATAATGCACTGATTAACAATAAGAACATTTATAGTGAAACATAGACAAAGATAAACTATCAACCACTGAGGAAAGCCTACAGCTTTCATTTCTGATTTTGTCATTCATATACTGTAAGGAGCTTTTAAATTCATTCTCCAAAAGTTGTAAACAACAATTTATAAATCAGAAATCACAGAATTAGTTGAAAAGTGTAAGACTGAAGGAGCAAAATGTCATAGCAGGAGAAAAAGACAAATACATTTACTTGACTTACCTGATTCCTTCTGGCATGCAGATAGTCTTTCCTTCAACGTCTGGGATGAGGGGGAAGTCAGAGTCAAAGCTCTTAGCATTAAAGAGCTTCTCTACAAAGGCCGACAGTAGGCGCTGAAAAATGAAAGATACACAACTCATCATTCTCTGAAAATACTTGATCCTTGATAGAATTTGATAGAACAGGCCACTACAATATTGGCACCATACAACTTTAAGATTTGATAGGATTTGACCAAAGTTTCAAATGCGTTTAGCATCATCTACCAAAATCAAATTATTTCACAGTCCAGATTAAAAATGCTGAATTAATCATCACAAATTTTGAGTCTTGTACTGACAACCGACACTGCAATCTAATACGAAAACTGATAATTAATTAACAGGTGAAATGTAAAGTTTTATGTAGATCCATTTTCTATAATTTTGTATATTTTGCAGTTTAGCTTCGATATGAATGGAATATGCGAAAAACCATCACATACCCTGTTTACATATTATATTTCAAAAAAGCGCTATTCATAAATGGTGTTCAGCACTTACTATGTCAGTTTCACTTTCTTTTCCTTCTTACTTTCCCTGTTCTTTTTTATTACATTATCTTTTCTTCATTATCTTCTGTTACACTTTTGTGTTAATATATGAAGGTTTTAACTAATTTGATAATGGGAATTCATAATATTCTTGTTCAATACCTTTATCATTTCATGATATTCGCTCTTTCTTCTTACAACTGTCCCTACTTCTCCGTTCTTTACCTCGCATCGGCTCTCTTTCCTTTCTTCTCTATATCCTTCCTCCTCTTCTTCTGACTCATTCCCTTCTCTCCCCTTCTTGATCTACTGTCCTCCTTCCTATATTCATCCTCTTTCCCCTTTTACTCTTTCTAAGTGCTCATGCTTAAGGGTAATTTTACTTTTTAATGTCTAAGATGTCAATATCTATGTATATTTATTACTTATGAATTCCGATTATTACTCTTTTTGTTGTTTATATATGTATTTTTATTGCTTGTAAAAATTCCCATGTAACATTTCCATGTTTTTAACTTGGACAAATAAAAATTGAATTGAAGACCTTCTTGCACTGACACAATGGGTAATTACCTGGTCAAAGTCGTTGTCGATGCGTCCTCCATAGATGCACTGGGAGAGGAGGGTCTTCATGGCATCCCATGGGACCTTGTTGGGTGGCAGGTTGGAGCGGCCCTGCAAAAGAAAGGAACAAAATGTTAATATCAGGGTTTATTTTCACCATATTGTGTCTGAGAGTTGATTACTACATATATATGTCCCTGCAAAGAGGAATGACATTACAACATTGTCACATTGTTTGTCGAGAGCCAGAGGGTCGTGACTTCATATCACTTTACATAGAGTTAACATCCCTGCAGACTCTCAACATATCGATGTCTTTTCTTCAGTCTCTTTTTTTTTTAGATCTAAGATTAAAGTTCATTAACTAGTAATTCTTTGATAAAAACATGTTTAGTGTATTTTCATTACAAACAATCAATATTTTAATTGAAGGTGGTACCATGTGCTGTGAGTGAGGTATGATGCAACTCTTATCTTCAATGTAATGCCAATCCTGTATGAGTACATATAGTTACCTTGGCAACAGTGTCAATCCAGATGTCCAGAGTGTCACAAGCACAGCGCAAATCAGACTCGCTGAACTCATACTTCTTAGCCCATCCTAGTGGGGTGTAGACCAGACGTTCCTGGATTATAGCATGAAGCCAAGCCAGTAGGAAGTACAGACGTGCTCTCTCACTGGGAGCCTGGAGGGAGGACAGGAAGAAACAAATCATGTTTGACAATGGATTTCAACTTAATGGTGGCATGACTCCCCCATTCAGAACCAAACAGATATGTCTAATAGTACTCAAAGGGCATCATTACAACTTACATTATCTTTATTCTTGACCTACAATTACATCAAGACTTGGTAAAGAGTTTATATTGTCAAAAGGACAAAATAGAAAAAGGTTTTAGAATTTCATAATTGTAAACTTGAAGAACTTGCATCACACATCCTTTTAAACTCCATCGAGTTTGGAATTCTCTTTAACCGAAAAGAAAATTATAATATGTTTTAAATTGACCCTATGAACTGTTTCAGAAGCTTCTTTTCACTACAGGATTTCAGATGAAAGACAATGTGAAAGTCACCTTGTTCATGCGAGAGACAGGTACGGTGCTGAAGGTCCTCAGGAGGTTAGCCTTCACGCCTGGAGGAGGCTCAAAGACAAAGATACGTCCAGCACGTAGGAGGTTGACTGGTACCTGTAGGATGAACATATCAGGAGTTTACACTTATGCACATTACATCACAATGAATCTGGATTTCCATTTCATGATTTCCATTATTGTATGAATAAGCAATTGTAACAAACCTTTTCTTATTCGTTCATGAATTATATTAACATAATCTAAAGTATAGTCTTCAAAAGTAACTTAAAGAGGCTACTACATGTTTACAATTTTGCCACTAAATAATGGGATTACATAAATGTAAAGTCCAGATTGAGATAGGACCAGTTTAGTTCCATTCATTGTCAGTTTTACATTCACTTCACATGATCTCCCATTTAAACTGGAATATCATTACAGTCTGGATCTACAACTGCTCAATAATCTGCAGAAATCATTGGGATATTCTTTACAATGTTCTGTGGAAAACACTGCCTTCTGATACATGTTGCATATATAAACTGCACCAGGCAGTAAAGAGTTCATCCAATATTTCAATTAAGGAGGTATTTCTTACACAGAAATTAAAGAATTCTTACAATTCAACACTTTTATAATTTAAACTAAAGAGGACTTGTGATCAACATATGAATTATTATGGTTGGATATGAGATAGCAGTTAATGGTACCTTGGGGTTGATCTCCATGGTGAGGAAGAGACGGAAGCTGGGATGTGGTGAGAGACTGTGCAGCTTCTTCTCCAGTTGGACCAACCATTGAGGAGCAAGGTGTACATTCTTCAGCATCACCCATCTACAAATTGGAATAAAAAGTTAACATATTTAGGGGCAGTTCTTATATTTGAATTTTTCTTGTTGGTTCTGGGCCATGTCTGTACATTTGTTGAATGGTCATTTTGAATTTATATAAAATATCAATTTTGACACAAGAGGTCTCCATTTCATGGGCAAATGTTCTTCTATTCATAATAAAATCCCTATCTTTACTAACAACTTCTTATTGTGATGTCCCGATTCCTTCCAACAAACAAAGCACATTTCATTTTAAATATAAAAATGCTTGAAAATAATGATTTTTTTTTTTGGACAATGATTTGTATGAGGGGACATAAAGAAATGTAGAATGCGATTGAAAAAAAAACCTGGCTGAATTTCAGTACTTCTATCACATTGCACGTATCTGCTCTTGAAAAAGTCGACTATAAACATGCTGTACATTTCAATTAAAAATGTTGGACTTACTTTCCAGTCTTGGTTGAAGAGTTGATGACCTTCTCAGCCTGACTGAATCCCTCAGCAGATCCTGTCAAAATTAAGAATACAAATATCATACCATTTAGGCTGCCAAAAGAAAAAGTTGTGTCATATCAAATTAGTTGCCTGATCTGTAATTTATGAATTTCAAATACATGTCATACCTCAGGAGGGGGCAAATATTTCTTTGAGGGATTGAATTAAGTGAGAAAGAGAGATCAATCTCCCTATGAAGGTAGAAGTATAACACGCAAGAGAGGAAAGGATGAGTCCTCACCAATGGCAATAGATGAGATGGTCTTGTTGAGCTCAGCAGCCATGTCATCCACACGCCAGCTAGCATCGTATCCAGGCACCGAGCACATCAGCACTGGGGTGCTGCTCTTCAGCTGTACAAATAACAATAATGGCATAAGGTTTGTAATTGAACAAGGCTGTTATCTTGATTGTATGACAAATAACCTTGCAACATTTGCTCCGCTATCAAATTCAAAGAGTCCAATTCTTAAGTTCAACTCGGGACCTGTCACTGCATCTAGCTTCTTCTTCTCCAAATCTTCTCCAAATCACAGAGACATCAGACCAGTCCTAAGATTGATATCTGAAGTTAATTTTGCCTTTCCTCTTACAAAAAATCTTACAAGAATACAACGTACCAAAAAAATTATTTTTAACATACCGGTATTCACAACATTATTCAGAACCTGAATCAGGTAGATTTACTTGTCCAATGTCCACATTTTATGCTGTTGTCAATTCTTTAAAAATCGAATTGCAGTTTGATTTAAGAGGCAGATAACAGTAATGCTCTTACCTCCGATTCTACCACATTGGCCAAGTCCATCTCTACCTCAGCTGCATGGAGGAAATGTTCTCCAAATACAGCGTTAACAAAGTGCTGCATGGAGGCAAGAAGCCTGTCAGGTCGGAAGGCTTGCAGTAGCAGCAAGTGATGAAGAGCTTTACCAATTCCAGCTATTTATAGGATAGAGTATAGAAGAACAG
Source organism: Mesocentrotus franciscanus (assembly GCA_037976565.1). Taxonomy (NCBI): domain Eukaryota; kingdom Metazoa; phylum Echinodermata; class Echinoidea; order Camarodonta; family Strongylocentrotidae; genus Mesocentrotus; species Mesocentrotus franciscanus. The sequence goes on along the minus strand of CP137669.1, from coordinate 15,694,618 downwards.
TCTGTTTTAATATGAAGCTACACAAAAAACCTTATACCAATTAATACGAATACATATTCAACTGAATATTACTTCACAATAATAAATTCAGCATTGTCCTTGTGAAACTAAGAATAATTTGGACAAATGCTTTATCCCTCTACTTGTAGCAATGCCAAAGGAATGAAAGAAAATAAATTAGGAATAGTAATACTAAAACACAAAAGTAATAAGTAGATCAATCAGGTTTCATAGTCCAGTAACTCAAAATATTCTTCTTCTTTTATCAGCTAAAATTCTGAAAGCAACCATTTGAAGTCTTCCAATCACAGAAAGAAGGCCTGATGCTAGACTATTCCATATTTGCATTTATCATACTACAGGTCCCACATACTGCGATTACAAGAGGGTTTCAGGTTTATACCACACTGTCAAGCAATACTTACTGAATGGAGTTGCCTCCTTCCAGCACTGAGGGACTGAATGTTCTGGATTCTGGGAGTTCAACCACTTGGTGAAATCCTGCAAGCAATGCAAAAAACAAAATTGCATCAAATACAATACTGTGTATTAACTAACTTACACATTAAGTTTGTTGTTGCCACTTCAAATGTATGAGAGCTTCCCCCCCCCCAAAAAAAAAGTATCATTCATTCCAGGATCATCATACCAGATGGAATATTATGTCCTGATGTTAAATTTGGACCGTCTTATCTTATCTAACAAGGCCTATTTCATTAGCCATGATTTTCAACAAAAAGAGCAAGAAGATTGTGGGAATGTTATGTTTTCAAATGGATTTAATTCCATTTAAATAGATTGCAAAACTTTTTTGATTTTGCTCTACACATGCTAGCAAAATGGGCAATACATCAATGTTTCAACTTCGCAATTATATACCATGTTATCCTCCAACAGACCCAAAATGTTTACTACTACTATAATTTTTCCATCTAGTCTACCATTATTTCCTTGATGATAACACTATGATTGCAGTAATCTACATCCACAGGTACAGTGGTGTATCTAGCATAGGATGAAATCATCAATTTCAAGGCCAAGAAACAAGTAAGCCACTAAAACCTGCAGTTGGCCTTAAGCATGCATGGCTCTCTTCGGCAATGTATGTACATTGTAAATTATCCCCTTATTCATTTCTGGTAAAACTACTGCGGGTATAGCTTCTCTACTTGCTACAACTAAGAGTGCCACCACCTGCAATACTACTCACAACACCACTACAAACATCCTCCTCCTCCTCATCATTATCAGTTGCACTTTCACCAACTATGTATCATCACCATCGTATCAAACAGAATTTATACAACTGAATTGTCACTCCATGTGATCTCCACTAGTCATGAGATACCAGAGATACCCATTATGCCATAATAACAACACTATAATTTTTAATTTTGTGATGCCTCGGACTGTACATCTTAATCTTCATTCATAATCATTACTAGGACTCAAGCATCGTATATTTCAATAACCAATAGTGATAAACATATAAAAAGTTATTTAAAAAAAAGCATTGGAAAGTACTAGCTGGCTTTAGAACGTAATCTACATCTAAGCTTCTTGGATGCGAATGGAAATATAAGAAATGAAGCATTCTGCAGCAGTTCTATGCTAAACTTGAGGAAGTTGTGTGTCGTGTGAACTGACCGCAAAACTACATTCACCAAACGTGGAACCAGGCTGTGAGAGTTCATGATAAATAACAAATCAAATTAAATGAAATAAACATAATACAATAAAATAACAGAAAGAAATAAAACATCAAATAATAGAATGACACAAAGAAGAATACATGAATTTTGAGTAAGAAATATATTGCTGTTAAAGCTTTTCAATGTAAAAACAAGAGAAAGTGCATATCATATGCAGAGACCATTGGATTATTTGTGTATGATAAATGTAGGTGCAATACAATAATACAAGGAATCAGAAAATTAGATTACCAACAGATATTCTACTTTGTATAATATTTGTCACTAATAATATAGTTTTTGCTTTTTCTACTATTTTTCACTTATATCTGATTTATATTTCAAAGCTTAACCTCCACAGCTATCTATTTAAAGGTGTGACATGGGAAAGTTCAGAGGTTGAGAGGAACACTATCAAAATGAGGTCTACCTCATATACAACAAAGGTGATTACAGGATACCAAAGTCTAAGGAAATAAATAAAACAAGCTTATTTCACAATAAGATAGATGCTACATGTATATATATAGAGAGAGAGAGATATTGCATGTTTGGTTAAATAATCATTTTTATGATGTGTTGGCTTTTTAAAAATTATCAATTAAAAAGTATAGTTAACCCTGTATGGAGTTTTAAAATCCCCATTTCATGATTTATAATGATTTAAATGTAGCACAGAATTAATGTTGTGTCCACACATTCCCCCGTTTTCTCAGTTGTAAATAAATGAATTAAATAGCTGCATAAGAATTCAAGAAAACAAATACTACAGGACACCAACCAATCAAGTTCATTAACATCAAACTTACACTTCTAGAGGACACAAACTCTGGCAGGCCCTCAAATGCAGGCAGCTTGGCAAGTCTCATCATGGAGTCCGACTGGTCGTTGGTGAGACCCTCGATCTTAGGGACAGGTGTGGAGCGGAGGGTCTGGTCTGCACCTCGTAAGAAGTGCTCAAACTCAGAGTTGTAATCCCTCTCACTGTAAGAAGAGTGTTATAATAGGGCATGAATCATACAACATGTTATTAATACAGATCATATGGATTTCAAACGTGGGAATCGTTTACATGTGATACCTTACTAAACAGCTGTATCACCAAGATAATGTGTATACCGTATTCCTACCATTATACACAGTAAAAAGTACTCCCAAAATCTAAATCTTCAATATTTTAACATATATCTGCTGAGAACCAAAAAAGGTTTAACTCATACACTTCAACACAGAATTAACGCCCTTTTGGCTCTCACTGACAATGTAATACTTACTGGTAAAAGAAAATGGGGGAGTTTTACGCCCATTCTTCTATACCTAAAAGTTTAGATTCTTAAACAGTTGAGTATATTTACATGTATTTTTAATCACAATTTTAATATGGACTTCAACAAAATCTATTACAGATATAACTAGACGTCTGAAAATATCTCACTGTGAAGTGCTACCAATTGCAAAGTTTATATCATTAAAAGGAAAGCTTTGATTGCTTCATCTTAGCTGGCATGTGTACAAGCAGAAGATGTTTGTTCTGTCAATGATATTGATGTCTTGGTATAATGGATTACCTCTGCATTCCTCTGATGTGGATTCGGCACAGTACCACTGCAAACACAAGGTGATCCTGATGAAGCATACCTCGAGCTACACGATTGTACGAGATCTGTTGACATCAACATAGGAAAGTACTTATTGCTGTACACAGGCTGATATTGATCCCACTACATTTTGCTTTCTGTGACATTATTTCAATATTTAATGCACATTTCAAAAGGGAAAATGCAAGGAAAACAACATGTACAAAGCTATTCTTTAAGAAGATTACTTTATTATAATACATTTGGGTATCACTTCTCCATTATGGATATTTATTTATTTACACTCCAGAGTGAAGCGGTACCAATAATAATTACACGTAAGTGCTTAGAAATATTAGTATGAAGCACAATAAAGCTATCATTTCCTTTGCTTAGTAAAAACTTTTGTTCTGATTCTATTGAAATTGCACTACTCTGGATAAACTACAGCCACAAACAAGAAATCAAATTACTAGCAGGAGACCAATCCCTACCTGGAAGAGATCCTTGATGATGATAGAGAGCCTGGCAGAGTAGTCTGTCACTCCTTGGAGACGAGGATTCTCACACAGAACAGAGTGGAAGATGTCTAGGAAGAACTTCAGAGAGTACTGGTACAAGAAGTGCACCTGAAAATAGGATCAAATTTAAAGCAAAAAGATTGTGTCAACTTTAAACGTTGAAACATTTTAAGTGTTTAAATGTTACACATGCAACCTACAGAAATACCTGTAAAATATTAGAGCCCTGTAAATTCTTTACCAAATACATACAAACCCTGAAACAAATTTACAAACTGAAGGAAGGACATATAATCATGGTGTTTGATAATACTTTTAAGTATCAGAATCCACTCCATGCGGGTCTTAGTATGAACTGACTATTTGGGCAAGTTTCCATTCTTGGGCAAGACTGTCAACTACATGAAATTTTGCTAATGATTCATGCCATCTGCCTCTTATATCACAAAGGCTTGCCAGGTTGAGTTACTACTTCTACCTCAGCCAAGACTTGGTCTGTATCTTCCACCTTACTGAATAGTTTCAAACCCTTGAGACATGATTTAAGGAAGAATATTAAACTTGCTTACCAGGTTGAGTGCTTCCAGAGAGAAGTAGATACTACTACATGACTGGGCTAGTGAGAGGTATTGCTGCGATACCATTTCAACCTCAGCCATGACCTGATCTGTCTCTTCTACCTTGCGGGTCACATCCGCTGCTTCCTTCTTCAGAGTCTCCAAGGTGGTAATGATACTAAATATATAATAACGGAATGGAGAAATCTTGATATGCAGAAGCTCTACCACGGGTGTAACTTAGTGTAATGATTCATCCACTGAAAGATTTTTGCCTTTTTTGTGTGTATATTATATTGTTGTCATCCCTTAAGTAAAGACATATATGCTCTGCTAGTTAAGGGGTAGGTAGAGACTATATTCATTTTAATAGAAGGAAAGGTTTAGAATTCAGTTTAAAACAAAAGATACTGCTTGCTTAGAAAAGGGCACAAAACTTGCTTGCAGTCTTAATGTTGTACAGAAAACATACAATCAATATGTCATATGATGGACAAATAGAAATATACATAAATTGATTTGGCTTGAGATGAATTTACCTGTCTGAATCCAAGATTCTTCCCTTGGCATCATTGAGGGCTTGCAGTAGAGATTTCTCAAGGTGACGCAGACGAAGATGGAACTCGCCTACAAAAATAACGAGACAAGTTGTATGGTTGTGCTTCCAACAGTAGCTTTAAGTCACCATAGAATTAGCGTGCAATTCATAACTCTAATAAAATCTTGGAATTGATAACTATGCATGATATCCTACAAAGAAATTGAATATTCTAAGATCTCTTCAACAATATCTAAAATTCTTATAAAGGTATTTAAAAAACACTTATAAAATTTATCTTACCTTGCAGCTTGAGTAGATCAGACCTCTTCTCATCTACATCGGGACGCTCTGCTTTCAGTACCTAACAATTAATGGGAGAATAACATACTGATTAGTATTACACATTTAAACTGGCAAAGTTCGATAATTACTGAGTTTTGAACAGCATCATTTTCCACTTCATATTGTAAACCTGTAAACCACAGTAAAGTCAGCATTCTGACAACTGCTAATGGCAATTTTTAAAGTGATGGTCAGACACAGTGAATTTTGTCAATTTATAGACTGATCTTGGTATTTGTAAATAATAACAACTTGCATAGTAGACTTACCTCATTGAGGCACTGGCTCTGGAGACTGCTGCGGGTCACAGTGAAGTTGACAAATGTGACACGAGAGCAAATGTCTGGTGGGAACTCAACCTGTAGATTATATCAGATCATAAAGAAAACATCAGTGATAATGAAAACATACTCAATGTTAGTAGCAACAATGACAGAAATATTAAAACAAGGCAGCAGAATATAAACTGTAAAGGTTGGCACTATCATAAAGATTATTTCAACTTTTACACAGCATTATATAATTTGTATGATAGCCCTTGTATACTTTGATCCAATGAGTACATTATTGGAGCGAAAAGTAATGTTTTCAATGTCTTTTGAAACATGGAACAATTATTGTGACAGATGCAAAGGTTTTGCTGTCCTAGTCAATATCTGGAAAGATGCTTTCCACTCTGTGCTCATTCACTAGATCAGTGTAGAAACTAAATGAGTCTTTGCCAATTTAAAAAGACAATTTGAGATAAAGTAGGTAAAAATGAAAACATAGTTTTACCGTTGGATCCCTGGTTGAGAGGAAGATCATGAAGGATGGTGAGAGATCGATGTCCTGATCACCCAGACTGATAAGTACACGACCACCTGTGCGACGCACCTCACGGTTCAGAACAGGGTTCAGGATGGGATCGTAGTTCTCAACATCCTGATAGAGTATAAATACAATCAAAACAGTTGAACAATATTGTTACATATACAAAGAGTCAAAGGTTAAATGAAAGTGGTCATCACCCCAATCCTCTACTCATTTTTTTCATTTAAAACTGTTTAATTTGAAAACGATTTTGGTACATTCCCAAACATTCCTTTCAATTTCATAACTTTTATAATCTTGTAACAATGGCAACTCGCAATATCATTATAATGGGAAACAAATAATCTTGCAATTTAAAAACAAGTGATTAAACAGTAGTGTAAATGGCTCGAAAGTTTCCAAGGGTTTCAACTGACCTGCACCAGCAATGGGTTTCCAAACCTCAGAGAGCTCTCCAAGTTCTTGCGGAAGGCATCATCCAAGAAACTACAAGACAGGAGGTAGAGAGAGTCAGAATGATTATTTATTCCAAATTCCATTATGTTTTTGACCTGCTCCAAACTTACAAACTGTAATAGTTGAATAAAATAAATAGTTAAAATAACTGCTCTGTCAATTTCCAGATCCTCGGTCATACTCTAGGGAGCAAAAGTAATCATCTAAGTATTTTTAAAAATTGACAAAAGTTGATATTACACAATTCATGAATATGTTAGTACATGCAGGTTTCTTTTCAAGAATTTGATACCCTTTGGTAAAATATATTACCTTACATCATCAAAGGTTTGTTGTTTGGAAGGACAAACGACATATTACAGGTTGAAAGTTTAAAGAACACTGACTTTTAACCTCCATTCACTCCACAGATCTCTGAACCTACCTTGTCTTTGTGATTTTCTTATCTCTGTACTCATTCATGATGAACTCCGTGGCCTGTCCTGACGGGTCGATGATCAATGGGTATCTGTTGAATCTCTTCAGCATGATAGCATTCTCAGTACAAAGATCGTCTGAGGGTAGGGCACTGGCATGCCAGTGGAGGCGCTCATCAGCATTGGACAGGTACTAAAATTAAAACAGAATAGAGGATAATCAATTAAAGGGATGGTTACATTTGTAACATAAAGAATGATGTTGTACATCGACATACTGAAGCAAGAATGAACAAGAAGATTTTTCATTTCAATCTGATTTGTGAAAGATGACGCTGCACTTCTCCTGTGATAATCAAAGGAATACATATCCAATGCAGCAAATCTGTGACATCTCCTAGATAATTATTTTGTTAAAGGTCCTGTTAAAGGTGAAAAAATGATTTATGATTTATCTTTTAATTCTAACTAAGAAAGCAAACTCATGGAGAATTATCAAATATGTGACTGTATCAGTGGAAAAGGCTTCCTACAGTCAGTCTGGATCATAAGCTGGATCAAGTTTGGTAATATATGCATCTGAACTCTATGAAGGTCGATGAATATTACGTTTAATTTTCTTTTTTTCAGCATAGAAAGTGATTCCTCTTTGAAACCAAACACAAAATGAGCAAATACAATGCTTACTTCAACCCTGGCAATGTCATGCCTGAACTTGATGCGAGCCTTCTGCAGATGGCCGGCCCAGCTGTTGAAGAGGTTCTGCCTCATCATCTGATCAAAGTAACCAGCGTAAGCCATGAAGGCTGACGACAGCAGGACGTCTCCCAAGATGGTAGACATCTGCATCTTGAAGGACTCACTACCAGCCTCCCAACGTTCCCGCTCAATGGACAAGCTGCGCAGGAGGGCTGTGCTACGGTCAACCTGGAAAGCAAGCAGATATGGTAATTCTCTAATCTATGCAGGAATGTTCCCATTCAAGACAGGTATAGTTTTATGGGCTGCACTGAATAGATTTTCTTCTTCAAATTGGCAACATCAGTATTTTCTTTTATTGCTATGCATTTCTAGTAAAGGTAATGTATCATAAAACTATGTACATGACAAAAATTATGTCCAGTTACCAAATTGGAAATTTGTATGGAAGAAAAATAATTTTATACTTCTCTCTTAAAAATTGGGGGAGCCTTACTAAAATTACAAATGGACTTTATGATTACCTTGATCTGCACATTCTCCAGGTCTGTCTTGATAGCCTGTGCCTGGCTGATCAGCTGCGCATACTCTTCCTTGTAGAAAGCGATGGAACGTTCAAGATGAGCGATCAGCTTGTTCACCTCCTCCTGCTTCATCTTGTTGCCGTTGGCCTCTACCTCAAGGCGTTCCAGCTCATTGCGAAGAGGCTCCACTCGCCTCAACATCTCTGAGAAATTGATCTGTCATCCCATGAAATGAGAATGATGTTAAGTCAAGATGGTGCCTTGAGTCAAGTTGCATCAACTTATCACTTTTAAAATGTATATGTATTCTCCTAATTGACCACAACATATGAAGTTCCATTTAATTGGCTACATAAAACAGGATTTGGTGATGACACAAAAAGTTGAATTTGGATGAAATTTAATACAGTTATTAATAAAATGGACACAGTTCCTAAGTCAAATCAGGAGCGAATTCCATAATAGTAAAAAGATAATAAAGACACGAATATTTAGCAAATTAATTGCCACAAACATGTAATCCTTTAGAGGACAGACAGGTTATAAATGTAAACAATTTAATTCCATTACCTGAGCAATAGCCCACTTGACCAGTGGACCACAAGCCACACTAGCCCTGTTGATTTTCTCAAAATTGTAGTCCGGGTTGCTCAGGTACTTCTGCATTTTAACTCTGATATCATCACTGAGGATAAAAATGACAGAAAATAAAAGTAAATTTACATAATATAGAGGATGGCTATTGTTGAAATACAGCAGAAATGTTCCGGCTTTACCTTAAAGTAGCAAATTTGAAACTGCCGTTTGTTCATAGAATCCACAGGTGGATGGCACGAATATTATTTTTTTTAATGAAAATGAATAACCCTAGACAGAATATTTCTGTTACATATTTTCTTTCCCTGTTTTGTCTTGTAAATTACACAGCAGCTATAGTAAACTTTAAACATTTTTCAGCAAGAGCAGGGACAGGGTTACATGCAACTTACCTGATGTCCTCAGTTGTGAAGTTGACAATGGTGCTGATGAAGTTGTCTTTGATGACCACCTGCCTGATGGTCTTCCAGTCTGCAGCCGCCTCACCCAGCAGTATGCAGATGGACTCTAGGGCAAGTCGTACCATCTGTGGGGGGTTACCCATGGATCGGATCTCCACTAGGTTCTGCTTCTTGATGCCCTTGACAGCTGCAGGGTTTAAGGAAAGGGAAAAAGGGATATAGCATTATTGGGTAAGGATAAGGAGTGAAATAGGAAAGAGAAGCACATAAATAGATTTGATTACAAGAGATCATGTGCATGAATCAAAATAAGAAAACCATGAAATAGGGAAAGGGATAGATTATTAAGGAAGAGGAATATAGAAGATTGGAAACAGGAACAAATGAATATGGAGAGGAAATAAACAAAATCAAATAGAGGTACATGTATACATTACACAGACAAACCTTGGGGAGTGGGAGCAAGAAAGAGAGAGAGAGAGAGAGAGAGAGAGAGAGAGAGACAGGGAAAGAGAGAAAGAGAAAAAGGCTAGAGAAAGCTATTGGGGCATTGTACCTGTCTTGGTGACAGTGTTGTGAGAACAATTCAATTAACTTAAAGCAAAATACATCATTTTGAGCAATGGCGAAGAATTTAAAATGGGTAAAATATTGAGCATTTAAACATTTCCAGGGTGGAATGTCACCCATTCCTGTATTCAGTGCCGTTGTACTGTCCCCATAGATAGGACAGACTCTCAAAACTATAGAGAAAAGTATTGCGTGGTTACACACCTTGCTGTGAATCTTTGACAGCCGGTTCTACCTTGGACAGGTCTGACATGACGTCTTTGCTTCTCGGCAATGTGTTTGGTCTGTTCGGCTAAAGTCTGCTGAATCTCTTGACTGGTAACCTTCTTCTGCTCAGCTTCTTGTTGATCTTTCACCTGTGAAGTTATAAAATCTTGTTGACTTTTTTGCATCTTTTGTGTATAGACCTATCTTGCTCATGTACATTCTTCTCTTCCTCAGGTAAAAAGGAAAATCATTTAAAGAACTTATTTGGCATTTCTCCTCTTCCTATTAAATTTTGTCTTTTCCTCTGCTCTCCTTTTTCATCTTGTCTTCCTGCTTCCCTCCCTTCTCGCATCATTTCGTTGAAGTGATTATTAAACTTCCTATTCTATATCTTCCAGTTCTTAAATATTTGAGCTTAGACATTGACTAGAGCATTCCTACACTTCCTTTTTTCAGCCTCTATGCCTTCTTTCCTCAAATCAATAAATCCATATCTTCTCCTTCCACATGTAGCTCTAAATGTCTGTTGAAACCAGAATGGTATTGACTCTATATAACGGGGTATGAATTCATGCCCTTCTGGCTCTCAGCAGACTTTATCCTCTGCAAGCCTCCTTACCATCTGTTTGAGCTTGGAATTGGCAGCAGCATTCTTGGCCACCAGTTCCTGACTCTTCAGTGCAAGGCTCTTCTGAAGCTCCTCTACTTGCTCCACTGTCTCCTTGATCTTTTGGAGACCAACGTTGAGATGGAGCTGCTGCTCCTCGAGGTCCGAGCGCTTCTCAGTGTACAGCTTCACCTATGATATAGAGATATATGTATACAAAGTATTCAGATATAAACTCAGACCTGCTTTAGCAAGCGCCTGTATAAAAAGACTATAAAGCCTATAAATACTACATTTAGAGTTTCCCTTGAAGTGCTTTTCGCAGAAACGTCTATTCTATAGACTACCTAAAATTTACCTGCCTGTGAAGACTATTTTCTGGGCTCCCTTGAGCAGTCTTTCTGCACAGGTTTTTACTGTATATAGATACCATTGACAAACAAAAATATACTGGTGGAAGAAAAAGAAGAAGTAGCAGAAGAATAAGAGGAAGAAAATAGGGAAAAAAGGAAAAAGTGTGAAGATGAATGGAAAAAGTTGAAGTAAAATCAAGACAGAATAGAACTAAGAACTAAAATCTATCAAGACTACAGCAAGAGAAACTTGTGAGGAAAAAGGGAATTAAAAAATACAGAATGCTGCATGAAAAGATAGAAAATGATCGAATGACAACTGATAACAGTTGGAAAACATCAAAATTCAATTGAAAATTGCTACTTACATAGTGGTGGATGAAGTCCAGGTAGTGTCTAGGAGTGATAGCCATGACACGCCCACCTCTCTTCTGGAGTCTCTGATTGGCTTGGTGTAAGGTCAGGTGGACGAACACAAAGGCATTGACGATGGCATCACGATGAGTTGGGTTCTGTGAAACGCCCTCATAGGCTACAGGCAGATAGTCTGGTGCGATGTACTGTGGGAAAAGAACATAGAAATGTATTTTTTAAACTCTTTATTTACTTTAAAGGGTTTGTCATTTTTTCATAAATTTTCATGTCCCAAAATCGTAACGGAAATAATAACAAATTGGTGTTTCTGTTGTACAAAGCTATGAAATGTCTGTAGATATGCCATAAGCACCATAAAATATATGGCAACTATTCCAAATCAAACAACTAAAAGACTTAAAAGACTTACATCTGACTTGTCCAGATCCACCTTGTTGGTAAACTCTCTACCAACTTGGAAGAGGGCATGGGTGGTCCAATCTCCAAACCAGTTCAACACACATCTGGATAAAAAAAAAAGAAGCAAAGAAATGAAATAATGCTCTTCAAGGCAAAATATTGTAAGGCAACTGCCTCTCTTTTTCTCTCTCTCTCTCTCTAAAAAAAAATTGAATAGCTGATTGGTTCTCAAAAGTATCTCTCTTTTGGTAATGGGGGGTGGATTTCATGATGACAAACAATTTGAACGTTACAAGGGAATAGAATAAATCTGATTTTTTTTTTTGTACATTGGAGGACATTCATTCATTCTTGCGTATATCCAGTCATCCATTCATTCATCCATCCAGTCATTCATGCATTCACTAATTCATTCCATTCACCCAAGTATCCATTCAAATTACATAGTCGTCAACTTATACATATATCCATCAATCCATCTATTTATTCATTTATTTTCAATTAACTGACCTGTTGAAGAGAGCTGGTGATGTCGCAGCTCTATCCTTGAGACCTTCTGAAGACGGGTTCATGGTGAACACCACATGGAGGTTCCGGATGACCTGACCAGTGAACCACTTGTAGAGCTCTTCGGTCGAGTCCAGCATGTGGCCCATGCGCTGGGCACCCTCCTTGCACTGGGTCATCAGCATGGTGTATTCATCTCCTTCAAACAGACCTGGCACCTAGGGGTGGTAAAAGAAATATGGATTAATTCCTGATTGTTATGGAGCATTCCTTATTTAGAACTTATAGATAAGGCAAGTTCACTGACATTTGGAATGAAAGTATTGCATATTCATCTATCTGAAACATCCCTGGTACCCCTGAGTTCACACAGAATCTATTTTATGTGTCTTGATATTTGCAGGATAAAGAAAAATAATTTGTAATAGATAGGTGATAAGCTGGACATTACCACTGTTTTGAAAAATAGGACATTCATATTTCTTTGAGTCTGTCTAGTGGATTACACCATGATACAGGATTCCTTAAAAAAAGAGGCTGAAGAAGATGCAAAGTATTTGATTTAAAAACAAAAGCATTAATGTTTAAACAATTTTCTATTTTGGGCAGCTACTTTTACGATATACTGGACTTTTGGATTGGACTTTTATGTTTCGAAACATTTTGTATTATATTCCACTTACAGCGACTTATTTACAGTAGCTCTTAATTTACGGAAGTGTGTTTTAGAATCTGGGTGCAAAATGATAATAATAATATTTATTAGGCACCAAATCCACTTGAATCAAAGCTCACAGTGCACTAGTGCAAAAGATGAAATCACATTAAAAGCATCTGCATTCTACAAAGAACAACAAGAGTGAAAAAGAATTACAAAATGTAAGAGAACAATTATTCATATGCCGCATCATACAGATACATTTGTTCAATTATTTTTGAATAACTAAATGCCCTGATCACTCATTTGTCATTTTGGCCTACTAAATAATAGTAACTTCAGACCAGGCCTAGACCCTTCAGACTGAATCAGGGGGCACAGACACAATGTAACAACCACCTGTATGGTATTCTTACCTCTCCATTTGCTAGCAGGGTGTTCATCCTCTCCAGGAAGCTGGAATCCAGGACATTGGATTCATCCATGATGAAAACAATCTTCTCATCCTTACAACCAGATCTACGAAGCACTATTCTCAGGTCCTCATCAAAGTCTGCTGCAGTGTACTTGTTGTGTACCTGAATATCAAAAGGTAAAAGAATAATTAGAAATAAATGTTTGTTACATGAACTATCTGTGTTATGGAGGAGCTTGGCAGACAGAACAAAGTACATTCCTCATAAGCATACTCATACCTGTCCACAGCTAAATATACTCCAATTTTTTTTTTACCATTTAAAACTTCTTAAAACCAATGTCATTTTAAAGGAAGCTGGCTTAAACATGAATTCGCATACATCTTTCAATTACTAAAACAGACATCGAGTGCAATATTTTTCCACAAAATGAATTTTATTTATGATTAAAGTAACATTTTTCTATTATTGGTTAGCTACATACATTTGGCTGGTTTACAATTTCCAAGGTCAACTAAATAGGTGAACGCCCAACACTCAAGCAATAACTTATTTAGCTTGAAACTTCTCATAACATTTCCCCTCATTTTTTATATATTTTAAACTCATCAGTTTATTAAACAGTTTCATGCACAATTCAACCATAGGAGAAGACCTTCAATTATTATGTAGTACTTACCTTGACTTGGACGATGCTGAGACCATTCATCCAGGCTACAAAGCGCGATAGTGTTGTCTTTCCTGCACCACTCACTCCAATCAGAAGCAAGTGACCCTGTAATAATAACAGAGCGTTACATTGAATGAGGACATTTCAGGTGGAAATCTGCTACATCAATTAACAGTCATCAAACAATGCAGGTGAAAAGAATTGAGCAGGCAATCATTACAAAATAGTACACAATAAAAGTGTCATCATCTACTGTCTTACCAATTTGATTACATACAGGTATACATATCATGAAATATTACTTGAATAGAGCAAAAATTACTTCCAATTTTTCATATGAACATTTGTTGTGTTCTATCAAAATAGTAGTCCAACTATAATCCACAGAGGTCTCATTAATCTCATACCTGTGGTTGTCTGAAGATTCTGTCAATACGTAGGACGTGGTCCAAGACTTCGTTGAACAGAACCAGGGGTACATCCAGCTCCTCCTCATAGAACACCTACAATACAAACATAAAGAGGCTTCTTACTGAGACCAGCATCATCATTGTAGATATCAACCATTTTAAGAACAAGCAGGGTTCTTATCTTTGCCTATTTTTTATCTTCAACAACTGTAAGGGTTTTAAATTCCCATTTGTGTCTCATGAACTTATGAACCTTAAAAATCATGAAGTGGCACACTGAAATATTACTAGAAATTAGGCCCGAGTCATCACGGGTTTTGCCGAACCCGGGTTTGACTTGAAAATTTCAGGCGGGGACCGGGTACCCGAACAGGAATTTTCACCATACTAAAAATCGTGTGCATGCAGCGGCGGGAGTTAAGATCAAGTTGCTGTTCTAAATAATGCGACGGGAAAAGACAGTTACTGCTTTCAAAACAATTAAATAATCAATTTAATTAAATAAATATGCTTTAAAAAATAAATGGATATCGTTTCAGTTGACGGTAGGTCTTTTTATCGCTCTAAAATTGAGGCTGCAAAATTATGGAAGGAATCATGCTTCGCGGTACCGAGCGCGTTCACAAACACAAGTCAAAATATGACCCACTAAAGACTGAGCAAGTTACGATAGTACCACACACAAGACCAAAATGCTGATCAGAATATTAAAATTAAATCGTAATAGGCATTAATTTAATTGTCAAAATATCCACAAAATAATGGTTTACCCTTGATATTAAGATGAAGGAAAATAAATTAAAGCTCTTGAAATAACATCGAAGTGCCTTTCGTTCTAAAAATGCGTGTATAACGACAAGCTGAAGTTAGGAGTCAAGTTTTCAAGTACCGTCATGAATGCAGACGGAAGTACGAACTGATCTGAACAATAAGCATTAAACCAATCAAAAAAACATGACGTAACTCACTTTAAGGGACTACAGCACGACAAATTACCGTTAAATAATAATTTGCTTTGACAAATAATACTATAGATATTCATAATATCTTACATAAATAATGATATTTCATGAGCTACGTACTCGATATCGAGTTCAGCTAGCCATCATTTTGAAATGAGGCGTGTCATTGTCATGTAGACTGTAGAGGGCATGCAGCAGAGAGGAAAATATCACGTGATCTATAAGGCCCGCGATTTTTTCCTCTCTGCTGCATGCTGCCTCTACAGTCTACTGTGCTGCATGACAATTACGTCTCTTTTCAAAATGATGGCTATAGCTGACCTCGTAGCTCATGAAATATCGTTATTTCTGTGAGATATCATGAATATCTATAGTATTATTTGTCAAAGGAAATTATTATTTTACGGTAATTTGTTGAGCGTTAGTCCCTTAAAATGAGTTATGTGATGTTTTTAAATTGGTTTAATGCTTATTGTTCAGATCAGTTCGTACGTCTGCATTCATGACGGTAAGGGCTTGAAAAACTGGACTCCTAACTTCAGCTTGCCGTTATACACGCATTTTTAGAACGAACGAAAGGCACTTCGATGTTATTTCAAGAGCTTTAATTTATTTTCCTTCATCATAATATCAAGGGTAAACCATTATGTTGTGGATATATTTTGACAATTAAATCAATGCCTATTAGTATTACGATTTAATTGTAATAGTCTGATCAACATTTTGGTCTTGTGTGTGTAGTGTACTTTTGTAACTTGCTCAGTCTTCAGTGGATCATATTTTGACTTCAGTTTCTGAACGCACTCGGTACCGCGAAGTGTGGTGATTCCTTCCTTGCAGCCTCAATTTTAGAGCGATAAAAGGCCTACCGTCAACTGAAACGGTATCCATTTATTTCTAAAGCATATTTATTTAATTAAATTGAAATATAAGTTTGTGAATTGCATATTTTTAGTTCGTTATTTCAGAATATCAGTGTGAAATTTAATTTTGAAAAACCCGAAACTCGAATATTCAAACCTGGGTTTCGGCGTGACAGTCGGGGACCGGGCGGGGAACCGTTTCGACTCAGGCCTACTAGAAATATATCCCAATGTGCATGTTGGAATCTTTACATTTATAAAGCTATCAAAAATATGTTTCATAATACAAATTATGGATAGACAAACATGCAAAAATTGCAATTATCAGTTTGAAATGTAAAAACAAAAAATCCCAGTCGAACTATCCTTTTTTTCCTCCAAAATTAAAGTACAGAGGGGTTTGTATAGTTGGTGCCACATATATCTAGTCCTTGTACTAATGTCCCCAGAAAGTCTCAAACCTTGAGTCTAGCTTTGACATAGTCCCTGAGCTCCTCTTGGTCCACCGGTATGTAATCCTTGGAAAGCCAGTTGCTGAAGAGGATGGGTCTGCCAAGAGCCTCCTTCTTGGTGATGTTGGGGAAGTGTTTCATAGCAATTGCATCAATGTTCTGATCTGTCCACATCCTCTCCTCATCCTCAACAAGCCTGCAACAAATAAAAGGGTCATTTATGGTATACATTAGCTGAAATTAGAGTATAAAGTCTCAAATATTCTGTGTCATCACAAAAAGCTTTGTATGAAAATTTACAAGTACAAGTCAATTACAAAATTGTGTATGAAATCAACATTTGTACTAGCATCAATTGAACTGATGCAAATGTATTCCACTTACACTCAATGGGAGATATATGTTGTAATCCAATGATTTCTACTTCAAATGCTTTTTATAAAATTATGATTTTGTTTTATGTGTGTGGAGGAGCAATTGAGACGGTGTTTGAATTCCAATTCCCATATAATGCTTGAGGTTGATTAAATATTGAAAATAAAAGTTAGAAAATAAAACTCCTCTTAGTGCAACTAACCTGTATTATTCTATCAGGTATCATTAAAGACCACATAACACATTTCTTTTTTTTTAAAGAACTTGAAATATGTACCTGTCTTGGAAGAGACGTAGAGCCTCATGAGCCCAGATGCGAACCAGACCCTCTACAGACAGAGACTCCAGAGGGCGCAGTGCTTCAACGATGCCACGCACCCAACGAGTCATCTCACGAGGACTGTAGATGTAATGGGGCTGCATGTCTTGAGTGAAGCGCTCCTGAAATACAGACAGGCAAGACAGAGTTGTCAGTGGAATAACATTCATTATGATCTTATTGACTTTGCTACACTTTCTCCTAAGAAATTAAGAGCATAAAAGCAGAGTAACAGCCGCAGTTCAACAAATCATAACTTTAAGGCATGCAACTTTAAACAGCCAGGATAAACCAGGAAAATCTCACAAAAGCCAAGAAAAAAAAATGACAAAGTTTATTATTATCAATTCAATGCAACAACTATTACAATCATTTCCATGAATGATGCTATGACTTACTTGTGAGATAGTGTAGAACTCCACCATAGCATTGGTGAGAGGTTCAGCATAGGTACGCAAGCTAGGGATGAGACGCAGCAGGGCACGGTTGAATGTACCGTAGATCTGGGTCAGTGATGCTGGGCCTGGATAGTCCACGTATACTACCGGCACATGACGCAAGAACCTGTAAAAAAAACAAAAGTCAAGTAAATTTAACTAAAGCAAATGTTTTTGCAAAGGTTGCAGAAACCTACAAACTGGATGCACTCAAACCCAACCAAAGCCTGATCTGAAAACTATGCCCAAATGATACCTACCTGTGGGAAAGTGGTTTTCTGCCAGGGTCTGTTGGAGGGTTGCAAGCACCAACAAACTGGATGCGTTCAAACTTGACCCAAGAATGATCTGATGTGCGGTAGAAGCCTCCATGCTCCAACATCTGACGCAAGAAAGAGATGACCCTCTGGGTTCCTGTTAATTCAATACAGAAACTATTTCAATGAAAGATCCCTAAGTAGTACACCTGTTTTAACTTTTCTTGATTTCTGTCCTTCCTCCTTAACACATGTTTTCCTACTCTTAATCTACTGAATCTATCTCTTTGTCTTTGCTTCCATTTAATTATTGTTGTCCCTTATCATAATATGAATCACTGCCATCCCGCTCCCCCTCTCCCCTCTCTCTCTCGCTCTCTCTCTCTCTCTCTTCCTTCCTCTCTCTCTCTCCCTCTTTCTCACTCTCTCATTTGTTTTAGAATGTTGTTGCTAGTGAAAATCATCTATCTTTAAAAAAAAAATCTAAAACCGAGGTTACCCTTCCGCAATAGAACAATAAAATAGTTATTCACTTACCATACTGGTCCATGTCGGGCAGATTGATTTCATCACAGAAGACCACCAGCCACTTGCCCAACTGGACTGGGGCTAGGACAACTCCGTTGGGGGTACGTCGGTACTCACAGTAGTGATCAAAGGTCTTCAGCATCAGCTCTGGGGTGGTGGCACTGGAGAAGTTCAATCCAACAACCTACAGAATACAAACAGTATCAAATTGAAAAAAATGAAATTTCTTTTTAAAAAGTTTCATATATTGGCTGGAGATTCAGGAAATACCAACAGCAATTGATAACTTTGTGACATTGGTACCGATATGACAATGGGTCTTTTCAGCTCATACATGGATTTACAATTATCACCATCCAAATCCATTATGATGGTTTACTTCCTTTATCTATTATCTCAGTTCAAACAAGACAGCTCTCTACACCATTACCATTGTGCAAAACTGTGTCTGTACCAACTGTAAAATAGTCAGTAAACTTAGTGTCTTTTTGGTAACAAATATCAGCATCATAGTCATCACCATTACCATTACCATAATCATTATCATTCAAAGAAGCTCACCTCCATGTCTGGCAGGGCCCTGAGAGCACTGAACAGCGTCATGGTCTTCCCACTGCCAGGGGGTCCACACAGCACCATGGGTCTGTGCTCAGCTAGCCACGTGTAGAGAAGGGCTTCATGACGGACGGTGTCTAGCGTGGGTACCACTAAATCGGGGGCAGCTACCTTGTGAGTCTCCACCTCAATCTGAGGCACCTTGGACTGCCATGGAACCCATTCACCTGATATAGACACCTAGCAATCGAAAAAGTCATTTAGAACATAAGTGCATTAGTAAGTACAGAAGGGCCTCATGGTGTACTGTGTCCAGGGTGGTTACTACTACCTCAGGGGTAGCTTTCTTGTGGGTCTTCACCTCAATTTGAGGCATCTTGGACTGCCAAGGAATCCATTCACTGGAAATGGACACATGGATTTTTTAAAGCAGCTAAGCAATTACAGGAGTAATTCATTGGGATTACAGAGGTAATTAAGGATTAGGGAGAAGATTTCCCTGATATGGACATCTACATGTTCTGAATCTAGTATAAAAACATCAAATAATTGGGTTATATTCTCCACCTCTACATGATACCTAATGCTTGTCTGAATTACCTCAAATAAATTACAAGGAAGTGTATTATTTGCCCTTTTGAATGCTATATTGCTACCACACCCCAATATTTCTGTGCATTTGGTCAGGTAAGTTTATCATTTACAGTGATTTTGAAGTGAATTCGTTATTACTAGAATTCAATAATTATAAATCAGAAGCTGCATATTTCCAAATCAATCAATTAATTTACATCAGTAATTAAAAGTCATCATAGAAGAAAACTCACCTCAAAGTCGATGATAGGTACAGTCTGTTGAGGCGGTAGAGGGATGGTGGTGATACCACGGATAAAATCTCCAAATTCCATCCTTGCCTTCATCTTGCTGTCTCCAGTGAATGACCAGAGGAGGGCATGGATCAGGTAACGAGACACATACTTCTCTAGTTGGTCCGACTGTAAATTAGAAGAAATAAAACAATAAAATTATTATTGATGGGACACATATTTCTAAAGTTGGTCTTGCTGTAAGGTGATAGAAATAAAACATCCTAATTATTATCAATGGGACACATAATTCTTTAGTTGGTCCAACTCTAAGGTGGAAGAAATAAAACATCCCAATAATTATTCATGGGATACATATTACTATAATTAGTCTGGCTGTAAGGTGGTAGAAAAAACATAAAAATTATATTTTAGAAAGATTTTCAGAGTAATGGAAAAGTATATTGATTTACATACTTATTTGGAAATATCAAATTTTATATTATCAATTTGTTTCTATATCTGAACACTAGTGACTCTGCAAATGATAATGTATGCTTATAAAGGAAGGTCATACAAAAACTAATCCCAGTAATTCAAATGATAATGATTGAGGCTCATTTCCATCACCCTTTTTTAATCTCCTTTCATCGTTAAGGATAATTGTTATCAACATATCTTGCGATCTATTTATCATTCTTAATTTCTTTCTTCTTCGACTCAATGACCAATGCATTCGATCTGTGGGTGCCAATCAGCATAAACCTGCTTCATCCAAGAAATTTAGCATTGATGTGGTTTTACTGGATGATCTTTAGAGATTATCATTTCTATCAATCTAGTTTTTCGTTGTTCTAATATTGCCCACGTATCTATCCCGGGGATGCTCAGGGCACCTACAAAGTTATATTATTACCCTGGCTTTAGCCCAGTTGCCTTAAGGCACTAAAAGCATTTAAGGAATAAATTACTACCAGGTATCCATTTACCATACCTGGGTAGAGAGTGGCAAATGTAAATTATTGTCTGGCCAAAGGACATTAGTGCCATGGCAGGAATCGAACCATGAATAATAATGTGATCCACAGTCCGATGACATTATCCACTAGACCATGACACCTCTGCACTTTGCATGAATGTAATTAAAAATTTGCTCCTTTCTGACCTGCATGGGGAAGTCACTGTGTGTGTGGTTGTACTGGATAATGTTGCGTATACACTGATGAAGCATGGAGAAGAGGGAGTTGAGTGCCCTCAAGCGAGTGAAGTCCATGATGTGCTGGTCTTGCTTGGCAGCGTACTCAAGGCATCGTATCACCACACCGTCAGAGGAGAAGTGGGGACCGAATACATTGGCACTGTCCACTTGAACCTGATGAAGAGAGTATGGAATATTCATTAGTATGAATAAGCATTCTATCAGGTCTATGACAAGCTGTGAATTAACAATTTACCATGCAATTAACACCAGAAAAATAAACAAATAAACAAAAGACATGACTGCCCACACAGAAAAAGGCAATATCAATTCAAATCTAATCCTTGAAAATTTGTAATTTTGATTGTCACTGTTCCGTATTGGTTTTAAAAATGTGTTATTGAATATTATGTTCATAGTTTATTTTCATCACAATGATACAAGTGGAATATAAAAGAAGGATATCTGATCATTGTGAGTAGATATAAAAGTGGTATAGCAAGACAAATTCTTGAGAAGAAAACAAATCTATTTCCAACTGCAGTCTAGCAGACACACTTACACTATGAAGAGTGCTCATCAGCATTTTTTGTACCTGTATAAAATGTGCATCATACATGCAATATGAGTTTGTATGAACATTTTCACCAGCAAACAATGCTCCCAAATAGTTTTGACACATGGAAAATGGACAAGAGAAGAATAGAGCTTTCTCACCTGCATGACAGGTGAAAGTACATCCTCCTTCTCTCCAGAATCCCTGCTTTTGTAGGTCTTATCCTCTCCTTCCTCCAGGGGAACACAGCGAAGCTTGGTCAGGAAGTTCTCAAAGATGAGCTCAGTACTCAGTACGTCCTCACTGAACCACACCATGCCGCAGCGGGTGACAGTGGCCAGGGTAGCGTAGCGAAGGTCCTGTACCTCAAACATGATACGCACCTACAGCAGGATGAAGATTGATACATTAGAAGGGGTAAGAATGTGAATTTGAAGACCTCTTTGCAACTAACATATTGTGGTCTTTCAGTGACATGACTAATGGTCACTCTGCCAATTTCTATAATGACAATACCTTCTCAATCTGCTGCTACATATTTCCCATTAGTTTTCTTGTAGTTGGTATTTATACACTGTGTAATTATACAAATAAAACCTTCCCAAATAATTTTTTTGAAAGTACAGAACCCCAATAGGCCCACTCTGTAAATGTTTCAATGAAATGACCACTTGAAAGACCAACAGAATCTTACATTTGAGGTATGCCAAGACGTTCTCCATTGGGCAGGGTGAGTAGCTTGTTCTCGTCCAGTACACTGTTGAGATTCTCAACCCATTCCGGGTCAACGTCACCATCAAAGATGATCCATTGACGCTTGTTGATCTCACCACGAACATTGTCAATGATCCTAGATTAAAGAAGAGATGAAAATTAAATAATCTCTTATCCTAAATTTTTTAAAGCAATATTTGTCTTAATATCCTTTGAGGGGGTATCACTTGAGCAACATTTGTAATTGATATAAATGTATAGTTTTTCTTAACATAATTTTCACATCATTTTCAATCATACAATCAGCACGAATTCTGAAACAGTTACTTCTTAATATTTCCTCTCTTGGTGTGGATATGTGCACATCATCAATGTTATCACCACTGTTGTTATCACTATCATTATTATTATTTTGTCATATTTTTTCTTCTTTATATAATAATAATAATAATATTGGATTCTTATATAGCGCACGTATCGACCTTGCAAGGTCCTCAAGGCGCTCCAACATTACCCGGCTATGCTAGGCTGCCGATTTCGGCGCTCACAGCATTCAAGGAATTCCTTCCTACCGGTACCCATTCAACACCTGGGTGGAGAGTGGCAAGTGTAGATTACAGCACTTTACAACAATAGTGTACAACTTGCAAGATATGTGTATTTGCCACCAAATGACCCTGTCCTTCGACTCAAAGAAAAATAACTGAGATGAATAAGATAACAAGCCCTTCTTACTTTCTGAGGAAGTGTGTGAAGAGACCATCTGTCCATTCCCTGGTATTAGGGTCCAGTGTACCATAGAGGTCTTCCTTGGAGATAGCCTTGGGGTCAATGACCTGAGCCACGCCCTCAATACCTTCCAGTCTCTCAAGAGCCTTAAGCAGTGCACGCCAGGCCATACTCTTGCCACTGCCGCTGGGGCCCACCATCATCAGACCATGGTTCAGGTTGGAGATCTGGTAGAGCTGTAGCACCTGTACAACAAAGAAATTTCACAAAGATATAGTAAGTGTGTTTAAACCTTTAAAGGCTGCAAAAAGGACATACAATCTAAAGGTTTGTCTTATAAAGCTTGTCATTCTTTCAAAAATATTTTGTTCAGTAATAAATTGATCCCATGGAATAGTGTTGGATCAGATACACAATAAAAACAGATTATTTATTGAACAAGTATGTAAACTTGGCTGATCATTACAGGCTACGGTTGAGCAGTTATGATTTGTAGCTTTTCAAGACACAGAACAAAATCATCTTTCATACTTTTCCATGTTTTCTCTTAGTACAGATAAATGTACCCTTCAATATTTAAACATAAACAAAATGCAAACCGAATCTCCAAATACCTCCGCCCCCACCAAAAAAAAAAATGAATACAAATTTTGTTACCTTCTCAACCCATGAGGTTCCAATTTCATCTCCTTCTCCGTAGGTAAGGTGCATTTCCTCACAGACCTTGGCCAACTCTCTCCGCAGTCCCTTCATCTCTGCCTGGGTGTAGGAGATGCCAGGGAACACATCTGATAGCAGGTTGTAGAGCAGAGGGATATCCTCAGCAATCAGTTTGGGTACCATCGTCTCACAGATGCTCTGGATCAGAATCTGCAAAAGAGTGAAAATAAACAAAAGTGCATTCAGATGCTCGTATCTGTGACAGCTATCCTTGGAAGAAAAGACAATGAAGGATGGATTGCATTCTTCAAAGAAGTATACAAACCATTCATTGAAGTGAGATTTCTGTGCCAAACCCATCCAACAATAATGTTGCACTATTTATTGGGACTTTGAATACCCAATTCTTTTACCATAAACTGATACAGGTACATGTATTCAAAGTTTAGCTATTTAATTTGTATTTCATACCCAAATTTGACAAATGAAACAAAGAATTATAACTGAAAACTTGAAAGTTCATCTATGGCCATAAACAAGATATTCTTGTCACCTCTTGTTCTGGAAGATTATCAGTGATGGAACCTTCATCTACATCTTCTCCCCTCTCTGCCCTCTGCTCCTTGACACGTATGATGTGGTCTCTCTTCACATTACCGGCACTGACAAGTACATTCTTCAGGGCTCGTAAGCCAAAGTCGTAGTGAGACTGTGAGGACAGTTGCTCATCACAAAGCCTGTGAGGATAAAAAATTAGACGAAACTCATCCTTTATCCATCACTTTCTCTCTCATTTCATTTTTGCCCAAGTAGAGACATTTTGATATTAATGAAACGAGGTACTAATGACCTGTTGCAGGTAATGCATCTGCATTTTCTCCTATTGATGTACATGAAGTGAATAATTACCTAGTAGAAGAAAATTATACAATCATGCATTCTATGACAGCAAAGTCACAATCTTCAGTGCCTTATATCTTCAAAAGGGGCATTTTTAAAATTTAAATATTGTTATCATTATTCTTTATTCTTGTTTATTTTTTTAAGAACATCTGGGCAGAAGAGACATACAAGACTAAGATGTAATATGCATATATAAAATTGGAAAAAAGAAAACACCACTCAATGCCTGAGAGTGACTCAAATGATCATAATGCTGTAGAATGATTGTGTGGTGTATTCTAATTATCAGATACAATAACGACTGTGACAGAAACAGGATAAGGTACTTACTGGAAGAAAGGCACCACCTTGGAGGCCAGCTTCTCAGCAGTCCTGAATCCCTGTGAGTAGAGCATGACCTGTGAGATGAGCTGACGGTTTGGCTTGGTCATTGCCAAGCTACGGAAGAGCTTCTTGAGGTTGTCGGGTAGGTTGGAGCGGCCAGCGTAACCAGGGTTCATGGTGATGAAGATGGCCATGTCCTGGTTGACCTTCACCTGCTTGCCTACCAGCTCAACCAAGATCTGTTCACCTGATTAATGCGGGTTCATACAGATAATGAAATGGATTCAGTTGTGTCATTGGGATGGGTAATCAAGGGGTAGAGTTTCACTTCAAACTGTGTATGGCTCCCGACATGATACAACTCTACTGATAATACTTCAATACCATTGAGATGGGAGTTATGAGTTGTCCAAAACCAAGATACTTGATCTCTCTTCTTAATAAAAGTACATTCATATTAACATTTGGAAGGAAAAAAAACACAAAAACAAAACAGCCCTTCATAAAAACATGGCTTTGATTATGAAAATCAATAGATTCTGATACATCCACAGACTTCTTGTTAGTATGCAAAGATTGCATCTGGAAGTTGTATGGTAGATTGCATTATTTACTATTTCATATTTCAATAAATATTTCCACAGGATCTAAAATGTTTATACATAAACTTTCTTTTTAATAGTCATATTTAAAGAATGTTTTTTAAATATGTATTTCCATCAAATAGGTTTTGTCTGCGGGAATAAAATTTATTGAAAATGAAAGAAGCTAAGTTAGATGATTACCCTTATTGCCATCTAAGAGCTGTTCCTTGAGTGCCTCCTGGATGGTCTGGATCTGCTGAGAGACAGCAGACAGCATCCTCTCCTCTAGACGATTGAACTCATCAAAGCATCCCCATGCTCCCACTTGACACAGACCAACGAAGATGCGACCCATGGCCTGTGAAATAATCATTAACGAGGTTAAAGCCCAAGTCCACTCCGATTTTCAAAAATTATCACATGTTGTAAATAAATCAAAGGTTAAAACTGCCAAATATCACGGGCGTACTTCAATCAGGTGATTTTTAAGAGCGATTTTTGTTTCGGGTATTTCGAGCAAAACATTTATATTTCTGTACGGATGTGACGTATGCTCCTCACAACGAAAGTGCCAGCGGTATACATTCTGACAATAGGCTATTTTCGTAATGTAACCAAATTTAATGCATACGTCTTTGTGAAGTGCCTCTATACAAACTATTTCATTCACCTGATAAGAATAATAGTGTTTCATTATTCTTATCAGGTGAATGAAATAGTTTGTATCGAGGCACTTCACAAAGACGTATGCATTAAATTTGGTTACTTAATCTGTGTTGTGAGGACCCTACGTCACAACCGACTCGCTCATTAACTTGTTTTTTGCTCATTAAAAAAAATTATTAAAAATAAATCTGAGCACCAATTTCCAAAACCAAGTTATATTTGGGCTTTTTAGATTTTTGTCTATCTAATCAGCTCAACTTTTCAGTGGAGTGGACTTGTACTTTAAATAAGATATACAGAAAAATCTATTCTACTCGCACTTTCTGCTCTTCAGGCTACATGAATGGGTCACCCTGGATGAAGAGACTAAAATTATCCTGATGCTCTTTTTTTAAAATAATTTTCATTCTATGAAGTAAAAGTGTTTTATGTTTGGAGAGATGACTGATGATCTGCTTTCCTACAAACCATCTCACACTAGAAAGAAAAGTTGAGTCTTTTGGATAGTCATGTTCAAGGTTGGTCCAAGATGAAAATATAAGACCTCATTGATAGACAAATCTCTTTGGCTGTTATCTGGTCAAAGTTTCTTTGACAACCATTATTTGAACTTCAGAAATAAATGTGTAGCTCTCATTTTGTTAATGAAAAAAATATAGTTGCAATACATCATGAGTCTGAATCATATCGAGACAGAAATTTCAAATATTTTAGCTTACTTATTTAAATTTGGTCAAAAAAATCTCCCCTATTCTCCCACAGTAAAAGAGTAAATTTGAATATGATTAGAATTTTACCTGGAAGTCAAAGCGTTCATCACAGTTGAAGACCAGCACAAAGCGACCCAGCTGATGTCCAAGAGCCTTCACAGACTCTGTCTTGCCTGTACCAGCAGGACCTACAGATATAAACCAATCAGGTCATCAGTCAGTGTTTTGACAGATGCTCTTGTGTATATACACTTATGAATTGACTAGCTTTATTTCCAATACAATTCCAGGACAATTTTGAAAAGAATTAGTGATTATGCATGCATATTCATCACTACATTACTAACCATTTTATGAACATTTTACAAATCACAACTCGTGAAAAGGGGAAGAAACTTGCAACAGATTAGCACATTAACATGTAGTATGTGTGAGTGCACCTGTCACCTGTGTCCAGCACAGATCACAACATAACTTCAGTGGGAATGAACCACTAACTCACCAAACGGTGATCCTCCAAGACGTCCTTCAAGGGCCTGTGTCATGGTCAGGTAGCAACGATCGGTCAGTGGTGTCTGGACAAGCTTGTCCTGGACACCTAGGTACTCAAAGCCATAGTTGAAGCGGGCATTGGCCATCTGGATACTGAGCATCTGGAGTACATCAGAGTGCTTGGGATCAAAGTAGAAGCGCATCTGGGACAGCCACTGGAAGTCGTTGGGTCCAGCCACTTTGTCCTGGATCATCTTGCGGGTCACGTCACGTTGGTGGACCAACTCAGTGATCTGGAAGAATTCACATCATTCAGTTTACTTAATGTAAGTAAAAACTAACGTTTGAAATTGTCTCATTATGTTCAACAATAAAAAAAATGATTTTGAAAGTAAACTAGCAGAATGGAGGTATTAAGACCAAAACTCCATGGAAGAATTTTGAGGTTACTCGTACACCCTGACACAATTTTCAAAATTAAGTCTTCATAAAAACTTGAACATACAGTGGCAAAGAACTAAATGAAAAAAATTGTTGAGACATATCAAACACCATAAACGTAAGCATTTGGAATAGGTGTACTAAATTCCATTGAAGTTTACTGTAGAACTGCTGAGATTCAGAAATAAAGAGAAAAAAATAACACAATTATATTACCAGATGTTCAAGCTTCTTCCTCCTGACAGCTGGTTGTTCCTGAAGGACAGAGTCAGCCAGAACTTGGAGGGTCTTGTTGACAGTCTGAAGGACACCCTCTACTGGCTTCATGTCCTTACCTCCATCCTTCTCCACAGCTGCAAGAGCCTTATCTGTGCTCTCTGACCAGGAGATCTGGGCTGACAGCACCACAAGTTGGGCCTATATAAAAAAAATAACACATATTACCGGTAAAGTTAGGTGACTAAAAATGGTTAGGTGATTGATACTGGAGTTTAGCACTGTCTACAGTGCTACAATACTCAAATCTATACATGTAGCAATCATGCACCTCTCCTTCACTTTTTATGGATTGTTTCAAAGTTGTTGTATTGCTAAAACAATAGAATCATTCAAAATTTCTTAAGAAAAAAATACAGCAAACCTTATATTCAGCATCCATCCAATGTTACTTAAGAATGGAGCCTCACCCTTGACCCACTCCTCTACATAAAATGGCAAGATCAGGATAGATGACTTTGTGTATCAATACACCATACTTTCACTTAACTCTGAAGATGACGATGTGTAACAAGACGCTCCGAAAGTGTAGCCTTCATGTACCAAGACAATCACTTAACATTTTTCCAGAGATGGAGTATTTTCCCACTGTTTTCTAACCAGAAATCAAATAGTTTTCTAAATACTAAATACATCCGACTACATCCTAACGTAACTTCATCATTGCAGCATTGAACATTTTCTCCTGACTCACCTGATACTGGTCGACCCATGTCAGATACTTGTCAGGTTCAATGTCTCCTTCCTTGAACTGTGTGATACCGGACACAGCAGTGGCCAGACTCTTGGCCAGAGTGACCCTCATCTCATTCTCTACCAGGGTCAACCATTCATTGATCTTAGGATGCTCCTTGATGGACACTGGTGTCTTGAAGGTGACCTGAATGATTACATGGGAAAATGCGGATTTTATAACTCATAAATATATAGCATATCTTCCACTACATGTCTTACCAAAAACAGATTTATCATCCTCATTATCAGTTAATAAATGTGCTATTTTCATGGTTGAACAGATAAATTTTGCCTCATCTTTCTCTGTATATTGAGCCTTAAACATTTTATTACAGTCCTTGTATAATACAAATCATCCTACACCCTTGATTTGCCTAAAAATAAAAAATCTGTGGATGTCATCATTGATCACTCCATTAATTTAACTCTTTAATTCAAAATACTCTCTATATTTAAAGGCCTGAAAATTATCATCATCATCATATCATTAGCACGGTGCCATTTCAAATTCATTTAGTATGCAAATAGTTGCCAAATAAATTCTCACTGCTCACAAATGCGACTCACACTCATATACATGTATATACTACATTGGAACGTGATGATGCGAGGAATAAATCTTTCAACAGCAAAAACCAACCAACCCAATGTTTCTGAATCCTTGTTGTTAGAGCATGCTGCATGACTTACCTCCTCTCCCTCACGTGATGCGAGACCAAGGACCAGGGTGGCGTCCTCACTGAGAGTAAGGGTGGATACCCCAGCAAACATCTTCTTGAAATGCTTCTGAAGTTTCTCCACATTCTTGCTGTTACCGATGATCTCCAGCAAGTCTTCATCTCCTACAAAGTAGAATCTACAAGAGTTTGCATGAAATAAAATGAAGAGTAATAACATTATTATAAACACAAAAATATTCTAAACATACTGCATTTTCTACACATTTTCAACACTGTCAACACGATGACCCATGAGTATGAAAATATTGAAAATGAAAAATATAAAAAGAAATCAAATGATGCACATATAAACTAGCAATTTGAATGTTCAGTATTTAAGAAAACTATCAATTCAATGAACTTTAATGCATGTCAAATGTAATTAACTGAACTGAGGCTGCATCAATAAATAACACTATACATGGTGAGAGAAATTCGGAACAATAATAACATTCTCTTCCACCTTCTAAACAATGTAAATATATACCCACACCCAGAGTAGCAGAGACCATAAAAATGTGATACAACAAAGAAATTAAATCGCACTAACCTTGGGAAGGAGGCCCTCTCGCTCGAGGTACTCTCCGAGAGCCTTCTGGATCTTGCCCAGAAGGTCAGCCAGTCTCTCCAGGGAGCGCTGTACTCCAGGAATGTTGACCACGTCCAAGACCAGGGGTGCCTTGGCTACCTTCTTCATCAGGGCTAGGAACTCAGTGCTGATGCTGTTGAGTTCAAAGAAAAAATGGACTGTAACCTCAGTCAAGAGCTCATTTTAAAGTTTTTTATTAAAGAGGTCATATTGGAGGAAAAAAAGGCATGATATAGGTTGTTATATGGACTTGGTTGAAAGAGGAGAGAGTCAAGGAATGGATACAGTAATTGATTCTAATATTTCCATTCAGTGTTTTTTCGTAAACTTGTAACAAATGCTAAAACTTGTTAATTACTAAGGGTATTGTAGTTGTATATACAGTAAACTTCATATGATGACTTGTTTATCACAGTATTACTCCACCACTATATCTTCTTTTTACAAAGTGAGTGAAGATGATTCAAGTTTGTTTCCTAATGCAGCTATCTATGCCTCACAATGACAAGATTTTACCTTGAGAATCTCTGTGTCTCCACTGGTAGGAGATGCTTGATGTCAGCTGATCCTGAAAAGATGCCTTCCAGGTACACCCATCGTCTCTGGACATCTATCCAGACATCAAAGAGAGCGTTGATGCGGTTCAGCTTCTCTTCCCAGGTCAGTGCTTCCTCCTCAAATACCTACACAAGAAATCAACATCATCTTTAGAACTTGATTCTGACATTCAAAGCATACACAAGATCACTCTCTTTGTAAATCAAAATATTCCATTGCATGTTATGATCACAATCTAGCAATAAATAGAGCAGGATTATAGGGCAAATCTAAGCTTATTTACTAATATGTATCGTACACATTACTAAAATAGAGTCAACCTTGCATAAGTCGACCTTGACAGGACCAAGTGAAATGCATCGACTTAGGAAATCCTCGACTTGTGCGAAAGTCATATTTTTACGACTTACGCATGTGTACTACAATGTGTACATGTATGTTGTCCCTAGGCCTAGCATAACTGGGGAACACCACACAGCAACATGGCCGGCGGCTTAATTTTGATTAGTTTTATCCCATGTTAGAGAGGCTGATACGAGAGAGAGAGAGTGAGAGAGTGAGAGAGGCGGGAGGAGCGTGTGAGCGTGTGCCAGCAAGTCTAGAGAACACGGGTGTATTGTGTACACAAAATCTGTGTGCATGGCTTGTGCTTTGACAGCGATTGATTACACATTGTGGTCTCGTTTGACTTTTGTGATGTGAATTCATTGCTTTTTCTTTGGAACTGTTCTGGGAATTTGATTGACGTGGGCGATATTTTCGATTTAGAAAAATCAAGTAATACAGAGGATTAACACACGTAAGTCTATGAAGAAAAATTGGGACTTTTTATTATCGACTGAGGTTATCCGACACATGCAACGTCGAATTGTGCGAGGTTGACTACCATGACTACTGCACTGACATGCCTGACCTTTAAAAAAAAATGATACTTTCCATGTCATTATCTGTTTACTTTTTCCCATAATCCCTATTACATGTACCTTTGATAAAAAATATGACGTTTAATTGTGATCTGCTCTGTACATTCCAAGGAAGATCTGATGATAAGGAGAATATCTTCAAGCAATTCTCATCACTTTCTTTGAAAATAGTAGAGACTGAACTGGCTTAACTGGCGATACATTCATGATGAGGCAACAAAATTTTCTTCATGGCTCTGTAACGCACATACTCAAACACATAAACACTGAAAAAACAGACCTTGTAGTAAGGAGAGAGCTTCATGGCAGCCACACTGTTGATGTGTTCCTTGGCCTTGTTGAAGAGGTCATCCCAACCTCGGATGATGCGACATTTGTTCTGGAAGTTGATGAGGTCCAGCTCGTAGTTCTGCCATGATTCACGCACCTGAAAGAAAACAAATATGCAAGATATTGCTTACTTCCTTACAGGAAAAGCCAAGAAACATGTGCATCAGAACTACAATTTCTGGTGTTCCAAACCCTCAGGCTACTCATTAACGATAACAAATAATGGCTTCTCTTAAAGTTCACAAGTATAACCAACTGGTACACAACATGACATCTATATAAAAGTCAAATAAATGTTTAAAATGTTGTCTAATAGAGACCCAAATAACTAAACCCAGAAGGTAGAACTAACTGTTTCGGATAACAAAATCACCAAACTCTAACCTGCTTCAAGAACTCTTCCAGGGCCATCTCTCCCTGAGCTACCATGATGATGTCCCTGACGATGGGCTCATTCCTCTGAAGGTCCACATCCCAGACCTGGCCTAGGGTCAGTTCCGACAGGACCCAGTTCACCCTCAGCCTGCGCATCAGCAGCTTCCAGTGACGCTCCTTTAGGGCTTCAGACTTGAGCTCTGTCACCAGCATGTTCACCTGGAGATAGCAACCACATTTAACTTTTTTATTATCATTTATTGATCAATTGTTACAAAATTGCTAAGTCCTGCTTCTGGAATTAAATGCTCTGTATCGTCTTATGTCAAAATTGATAAATAATGGGAACTTGGAATTAGTGCAATTCACTACGATAAACATAATAAAAGCCATACATACAAGTACATTTTCTAATTTTTATTATTTTTTACAAGATATTTTGGATGTAACAGATTGCCATTCATATTTTTTTTACTAGCAATCGCTCATTAACTTTTAAACATCACAACTTTCCTTTATGTTTGTATTACAAAACATATAGTTTCTGTCTCATTTCTTTTAAATCCAATATTACGCTTTGATTAACATATAATTATGGATCTTGGAATAATCAATTTAATAATAATCTGGATTTATATAGCTAATACGAAAAACTGTCTCTAAGCGCTTAACAGATATTATTACCCCTGTCATTGGGTTTCTTCCACGCACAACGTGCACCATCTCCACTTCCTAGGGAGTATTCCTACCATATGGCCACTGTGAGGGCACATGGCAATTAATAAAGGCTTTCTTCATCGTACCAGGTCCCCATTTCTCTC
Source organism: Mesocentrotus franciscanus (assembly GCA_037976565.1). Taxonomy (NCBI): domain Eukaryota; kingdom Metazoa; phylum Echinodermata; class Echinoidea; order Camarodonta; family Strongylocentrotidae; genus Mesocentrotus; species Mesocentrotus franciscanus. Next base: position 15,661,454 of record CP137669.1, on the reverse strand, counting down.
CTGGGTATGGAGTGGCAAATGTAGATTAATGCCTTGCCAAAGGAAATTAGTACCTTTGCATTTCAAGTCAAGTGCTTAAACCACTCAACTACGACACATCTACATTTAGAATATTTGTGTCTTTTATACTGCATTAAAATGATACATCAACTAATTTTACTTCTATTTTGCATAATCATGAAAGTTTTGTTTCCAACGCGTTTTACTTGTGATTTTGATTTGTAAATGATTATGTTCTTAAACAACTTATTTATTTATGTTCATGTGTTAATCGATGATCATAGTCCCTGGACTACTACTTTGTATTTTTAATAAACCACATTGAATTGAATTGAACAGATTTTTTTAAAGGCTTGTGCTAACAGAATAAAACCTGTACAGGAAATTGCTCGCTTATTTGCTTGGTGACATCTGGTTATGGGTACGATGCCTGTGTGTTAATGTGCTAGTCATGGGGTGTTTGGGGGGATATGATGACATTTGGCCCTGAAACTCTAAAATACAGCCCTTTAATAAGCAAAAGACAAAGAAATAAAAAGCTAACCTTGGCATATCCCTTGAGCACTTTCTGGACATGTTCATAGGATGAGTACTGCCTGAGTCTGGATGGAAGGGCCTTCAGTCCATTGGTCAGGCTGTCAATGCTCTGGCGAAGCTGTCAAAGGAACATGAAGATACAAACTTTAAATATAGAAACACTGCAAAAAATGAATAGATATGAACCTTATGATGTTAAAACAAATTGGCAGATTCGAATTCCGTTACTCTAACACCTAACATGAATTCTACTTTGTTCATTCATTAACTATGTGAATAATGTATACGAATACATACCTTGCGAGGAGCGACGGAGAGCCATGGTTTCTCCTTGAGTTCATCAATCTGTTCCCAGATCTTCTGCAGCTCTGACCAGACTCCCTTCAGGTCCTGGAGCTCTTCTAATGCTACCTGGACTCTCTCTTCACTGGAACTCACAGTACCTGCAAAGAATATATAATACCATTATAGTTAGTCATACAGGGTTTATGGAATAGTAAAATGCCTTCATAAGTAGAGGTGGGCTATAAAGATGAGTACAGTAAGACTCTACAGCACCCACTGTAGTTGGCTGGGGGTTACTGTTCAAAATCATTATAAATCATTATTAAGACAAATTATAGCACTTTATCAATAATTTTTAAGAGCTATCATCATGTCAATGATGAATACTACCATATGAAAGAAAACCTTCAACATTCTCCTATTTCCTCTTCTGGGACAACAATTCATCTCCCTCATTTTACTAAACGATACTAAAACCAGCTGTAATGAATAAAACAATGTAAGAAGCAACAATGGCTCACCAAGTTCCTGCAGCTCTAGAGCTTCCTTAGCCTTGGCTACATTGTCCCTGTCCTCCGTGAGGCGAGTGAACTTGCCCTCAAAGATCCACAAGCTGTTGGTGGCTGTGTCAGGTTTCAGGTCACCCTGGGTAAAATAATGATTATGAATATGCATGGAACTATAGAGTAGAAATTGTTCTTGAATACACTTTCACACCTGACACTGGTGTCAGTTAATGACAACACAAGTCTACATGTACATTTGTACGATTACATCTGACTGAGACAGCACCTTTATTTCTAAATTCTTTATAAAATGTCCACTATCACAAATGATTCTTTAGTTTCAAAGTATTGCATTATAGTTATATGTTTAAATACATTGATGTACATCTCAAAAGAGTGTAAATGAATCAAGATGTTCACAGCAACATTATACACTTGAGTGCTTTCGAGCTCTTTAGGGTTAGTTTTAAAGTGGGTGTTTCAGAGGCTAAATTAACTAATTGACTACTGAATTCATTCATTCCCATACAGTATCCACCCGGTTCCCATAGGCAAAGGGTTAAATAATGTACCTGGATGGGTTTGCCCTTGTCCCACTCAGCTAGCAGCTCAGTAGTCCTGGCTTCCACAGATCTGTCTTCTGCCACAATCTTCATCTGGAGACTGGCAACCTGTAACAAGAAATGAATTTGTATCGTATCGTGCATCTGAATGGTTCAAACCACTAGCAAAACATTATCATGAGCTCTAAATCTAGTATGTCACCAAATATACAAATACATATATGATACACTCATAAATTACTACGAGCTTTACAGATGCACATGAATGGAGGCCAGCAGATTCAATGGAATTATGCTTGTTACACTATTAAACATTTCCTGGCAAATAACGCAAGCTTCTTCTTTTTTAATCAACATATTAGATCCAAATATTGACATTCATACTGCAAGGTGAAACACTTCATTTGTCAAAAGTACGATTTTTTTTCATTTATGACAGCTGATTTCCATATTTTATTTGTCTGTTTGGGACATTAAACAACATTTTCAAGAATATTCCTACATTCTCAAAGTACATTGTATAGATTTTAGGAAAACTTTTACCTAAAATACAATACTTGATCAAGTTACCTGTGTCTGGATGGACCCTTCCTTGCGCTTCATGATCTCATTGTAGGCTCCCCACTCTCCTTCGATGTTGTCCACATAGAGCCAGCTGGATGGGAACTGGTAGCGATGACGCTCCAGCAGCTTCTGTCCACCTCGGTAGCTCTGTTCAAAAGATTAGAGAATGTATGTGTATGATTCATCACATGAAAACAATTTCATCCTGATTTAGTATGCATTTCAAATAGGACTGATCTAGTTTCCTCATGCCTGGCCTTCAATTGGTTACTTCTTGCCTGTCATTATATCCTACTGCATTACTGGTCTCATGATCATAAAGTTTTCTACACACTTCATAATTATCTAATACGAAACAAATTTCTACTTTTTTAAGGATAGTGACTATATGATACAAGCTTTTCATTATCTGTGCTTTCAAACATTGATAATTAGTATTTGTGTTTGTAAATGTGACAGAAAAACATGATGTAGGTATATAACACTACTCACCTTCCTGAAAAATACAGATACCAAATCTAAACATTGACTTGAAATTTACACACAATATGTCAGTTCATACTAATCTACAACTATTCCAGGGTTTCATTATGGCAATCATTCTAGCAAGTACAGAAATTCAGGATTTATTTTCCAGTGCTCTAGCATACCTCGACCTGCTTCTCCCAGGCACGGTACTTGCGTTTGAGGTTCTGGACATAGGTGATGAAGGTGACAGCATCTGATGTGCTTGCTGTGTCCACAGAGTGCTGCTCAAGATCAGTGCGAGACTGAAGAGGAGGAAAGATACCAAAAGAATTAATATAGTGTTGGTCCACTAAACAGTGTTGGCTAAGTATTGCATTGATATGCTTGATTATTTTCAACAGAGCACTGGCTTGTAGTACCGTACCATCATCTGGGGTATAATTTTACTTTAAAAAATTAACAAAAAATAAACTAACAAGAACTTATCAAGATAGTTAGAATATACATGTAGGCTCTAATTTAGAAAAGTTTATATACAACTACTTTGCTGATCAGCTGCAATGAACAGCTGAAATATCAAATGTTACATTATATTTCTTTAAAATTCAAAAAATGTCCCAACGTACAAGCTTATCATGGTGTCACATGCTAAAAAGGGTCACAGCTTAACACTTCACATTACTACTCCAACACAAACATCCATCACTTTCAAGAGCGATATTTCATTAACCTGTTGAATACTAAGCCAGAGATAACTATGGCTGAAGTCTGTTGAAAATGTGTGTTATATCAATAAGAAATCATATTCAACAGGTGAAGTAGAGTAACACCCACCTTGGAGACAGCACCATGGAACTCTGTCATCTGCGAACCAAGCATGTTGCCAAACTTGCTCAGGATCTCCTTGTGCCATGAGTCATACTTCATGTTCACCTTGGACTGGACCTACAATTTAATGATGGAGATAAGGTAGAGTATCTATGCTCCTTGGGCTGCAAGTGGAAGGTACAGTGATTCCCTTGCAATGGGAAACAGTGTTTTCTCCCACAAGGTATGCAGTGAAACATACAGTTTGAGGCGTCTAATGGCTAAATGGACCAGTGGGTCAGTAATACCCTCACAACTTCGGCTGAGTCACTTGAAACTTGTATCTTTAAAGCAGTCATTTTTTTTTGGTCATATTTGCAATGATTTTGAAATTTGCATATATGCTATGAAAATAAAGCTAATAGTTTTAGACTGTTTTTCCCCCCTGTAATCTATACAACTTTACTTGAGAAATCAAATATATTTCGAGGTATATATCATTGAATTTGAGATTAATTACAATATAATATACTATCTACACAATCAAGAAATTCCTTGAAGTACACTAACCTTCCCATACTCCACAACAATGGGTCCAAACTCCTTCCTGGTCTCTGCATTGTCAAAGGTGGTGCGAGATTGCCTGTTGAAGAAAACATTCAAACATTGCTCTATCACTCAGATCTATGAGTCAAGGAAAAAATTGATAATTTACAACTTAAATATCATTTTTGGTTTTCCTTCTTGAAAGGGCCGAGAAAATGTATAATAGGGGAATGTATATTGTAAGAACACAAACGTCAATGAAAAGGCATGAGGCAATGTAGAGAGAGAGAGAGAGAGAGAGAGTAAGAGATGGAGAGGGGGAGTAAAGAGAAATGAGTATGGTGCAGATGGCATCTTAGGACTAATAAACTGGTTCATGCATACACTAAGCTACGACGTAAGAACAAAATTAAAGTCTTTATGCAAGAGTAAGACCCAATAAATCACCTGATCTGCTGAAGAAGCATCATCCACTTGTTCATGTCATCACCAACTCGGTCATAGACATTGTGAGGCTGCATGTCCCACAGGGACTGGAACTGGAGCCATTCCTTTAAAAAAAATACCAACAAGTTATTATCACATGGTTTGAATTTAACTGACCACAACTCAATATACCACAGATCTTTGGCATCTTCACAGATACTCATTTGTATTTTCATTGGGTATTGGAAAGGTATGTAAGTTATAAGAATTCCTTTCAACATATTGGATTCTAAACCATACACTCTTTCATAATTTAGAGAGAAAAAAATTGTCTAGATGTTTCAAAGATTATCCTTATGGCAGGTAAATACAATAAATTGAATACCAAGAAGCATATCTCTGTTAACAGTAGTACCTTGCTTGGATGTAATTATCAATTTTATCTGTAGACATGCAAAAAAAAATATAAGAAGAAAGTGTCCATTTTTACTGACCTTGACATAGTCTTGGACACGTTTGAGGATCTTCTCAATGGCTCGGTAAGCTTCCTCCAGAACTGCTGGACCATCGGGCAGCTTGCACAGAAGGTTGCGGTAGATCTGTGCCTTGCTCGATTCATGCTGCTCTACGCCAACCTACAAAATGGAACAGACATGAGATGTAGAGAATCTGCACTGACAGTGTAAACATGAGATCCTTATTGCCTAGAGGGCTTTGATGCTTCTTTTAATATAATCAACAGTATAAATTCATAACACAACACAACACCCTATAAATCATGAATTTAATACAACTTGTGCTTATTGTCATGCAATCTTTATATTTCTTTTGTAGGTTGTAAAACAAACATACCCTAAAGAATACTACTACATATACCATGACTATCATTTCATTTTTCTTGCTACATGAATAAAATGTGTTACACTTACAATCTCATCTGACATCATCTTCATCCTCATCTCATCACCATCATCACCACATCATTCTTTTTAAATCGTTGTCACCAATATAACTATCAACATCATCATCGTCATCCATATAATCACCACCACCATTATGCACCACCAACACACCACCACTAACACACCACCACAACCACCATCTCCTCTCATCTTCTCACCTGGTATCTGGAGCTCTCTAGCCTCCTCTGGTTGATGATGATACCCTCCCAGTTGAAGAGCTGTTGCATGAGCTGATAGCGTGCCTCTTCCACAGGAGGTGACAGGTACATCACTTGGTTGGTGATGCGGATCTCATGGATCAGACCCTGAAAGTGCAATGATAATCAGAATTTAGTAAAGAATAGCTTGATAAGCAGAATTATCAGAATATGTTCATTATAATTTCTGAAATGGGATAAGTGGTGTGTGAGAAAAAGACTTGGCATAAAATGCAAAGTACCATAAAAAGATGAACAATAATTTACTTATTCATTTTTGTACATAATTTTTTGTATACATATTTTTTTCCTCAGTAATGGAATGGGACCATTTCATAGTCTTACAATGAGTTTATCATGAATGAGGGAAATGAACAGGTCTTCACCATTTCTAGTAATAAAAATATGGGAAAGCACTTTTCTTATTTTGTACCTATTCACACAATCTTGAATACACCACTGCTATTTGAATACAAAATCATAATTCACACCGATTCCCATTCAATAATCAATTCTATTCATCTTCTACAATCTACAGATCGATCTTTTTTAAATAGAAGTAAAATATAAAATGATTCTCACTGTGATCTTGGGGTCTCCTCCTGGTCTGACTTTAGCTGGTCCATCAGTGTCCATGTTGTCTTCCATACCTTGTCGGTCGTCACCCAGGAGGCACTTGGTCCAGGCCCGGATGCCAGCTTCCAGACGTTTGGCCAGGCGCTTCTCAACCTGATAAACAGTTCAAAACTTTGAATGAACATCCAGTATAGATTTCTTGGTTTGATAACAGTTTCACAATATCAATCTCTCAAATAAACACTGTCTATAATTTTTTTGTTTATTTGTTTTCTGGGAATTGTCACAAGAAATTTCATATTTTTGTATTGAAACTTTCAACACAGCTAAATAGCCAGGGGCCCTACGGCTGTAATGCCTATTTGCCTAATTAACACTGACATAACAAACTTCCTTTAAATACGGGACGTCCAGTTTAGACTCCTACATTACATTATCTCAATTCTATACTGAGAACATTCTTTACTCAGCTCATACTTGCTAGAGGTCTTCCATAGAATTGTAAATATTGCAATTTGAAATGTCACTATTTGAATACTTTAGGGTTGACATGATAATAGTTCAAATTATGTCTGCACTGTAGACAAACATACCTCCTGATCAAGCTTGGCCACCCATTGTGGCAGGTTGGAGTAAGAGTGAAGACTGAGATCATCGACTGCCTTCTGGACACGACTCAAGATCTCGGCCAGGATGATGGGGGCGTACTGACAGGTGTCAAGAGCATGGACCTCATCATCGATCCTCTCCTCAATCACTAGCAGGTCGTCCACCTAACAAAGAAATGTTAACATTACAGCATCAAAACATTGTATCTTTGATTATCGCAGAGGAGTATGAGATGCATTAAATAAAACATTTTGAATGTATACTGTATAGACAATAAATTAAAATTGATCCACGTTTCCCAAATATGGAAATGGTTATGGTATTCCTGTATCATTCAAATGACAACATGGAATCTATTATAACAACTATTGGCAAACTCCAGACATCCAATGTACAATGGGTGTAAAACAATTCATATGAAAATGAAAAAGACAAGTAACTTTTAGAAATATTCATATAACCATCTTCAATACAAAGAGGAAGCAAACATGTAACAACTAATCTGCATACTACAGAATGCAACAATAAGTGGGAGACAAAACTTCGAGACAATATAATCCTATTTCGATATTCAATGCAAAAGTTGATATTACCTTCTCCTGGTAGTTGAAGACAGCCTCAGACAGCTTCTGCACATAGTTGTCTAGCTTGTAAGATTCCCATGCAAGATGAGATCCCTTCATGGTAAAGAAACAGAAATAAATCAATATGAAGATTGTGACTGTTTGTAACTCATTGATTTATGTCCTAATGCCACAACTAAACAATAACTTAAAATGTGATATTTGTACATGAAAAATTGTAGATTCTATATTCCTTCTGCATTAAAACAGAAAAGTGAGTTAAAATATTGGCAGTACAATCATTCACACCTTCTTAGACAGATAGGCAAGACATTAATTGATGCAAAGTAAAATACAACTAATGAGGAACAGGATATATATCACACATTTTCATCATCTAATGACAAAATTTATCCTAGAAAGTTTTTAACACAGAATGAAAAAATTGAAAAAAATTGATAGGAATCATAAAAATTGAGAAACTTTAGATTTTTCATTTGATGATAAATAATGCATTTATGATTCCATACCTCTGAGACGAGTCCTTGGACGTCCTTCTTCAAACCAGCCACCAAGAGGGTGATGGAAAAACGCTCCTCAACCTATGAAAATACATAACATAAGTATATCAATAAACACAAGAATGTAACCACAGTCATACAAATGAATTAGAAGAAAAAACAAATTACAATGCATTGACTTCAAAAGTTATAGCTTCCATTATTAAGCACAAAGTTAATGCTAGACTACTTGTGACATATAACAAATCATTACAAATTAAGTGAACAAAATAAAATTAAAATGCTCACTATCCATTTGTAGGTACATAAATGCAAAAGAATTTATGATAATAAATTAAACCTACAAAAAAGACCATTATCTAAAAACTGTACATACTTCTATGACGAACAGTGTACAACAAAAATTATACATTGGTTGTCTCTTACACAGTATCAATGGCACAAAGGAAGAAGCTGAATAATACATGTAATGTAGACTGTAAGGCTTTGATTACCTTCTCATTGGTGCGCTCGTACGTGCGTACACTCTCAATGAGGGAGATGGCGAAGGGGTAGAGCTGGTTAGCTTGGTGGGCTTTGTTGATGATAGCCAGAGGGACACGGAATCCCATCCATTTCAGGTTGCGCACCTGTCAAAATGAATTCAGAAATGTACGATGATTACTGGAGTGAAAAGTACCATCGTATACAACAACAAAAAACAAAACAAAAAAGGCTTTCAATGGAATTAGTGATTAATTGCGTACAAAATGGAGAAAATTATAGGAACTGGCTGCTCAGGGATGCCAACCTTTCAGAGCACAAATCAGTAATCATAAGGCTAAAAATCAGTAATTTGGAGACAAAATCAGTAATTTTCTGCGCGACGCAAATTTTTCTGCACGCTGGCAAGCGCAGCTCCCGCAGGCAAGCGCGATAGCACAAGTTAAATAAAAGTAACATACCTGTTCATTAGTTGGTGTTACATGTGCATGTAACTCCATATTGAAAGTATTCTACTGAAAGACTGGATGAACTCATGACAAAATGTCTTGATATGTTACTATAGTCTTTGCAGCGTCCTTGCACATGTAAGTTCATAAGTTGGTGTCAACTCCATATTGAAAGTGTTCTGTTGAAAGCAAGCCTTAGATTAAGCAGCCAGGAGCAAGGGGCAATTTATTTTTAAAGTTGCCCCTTGCTCACGGGATTTACCAGAGCAAGGGGCAATTTCTTAAGAACAAGGGGCAATTTTCCAAAACAGATAATCATAATGACAACCAATTAAATAAGTTAAATAAGTTCAAAGATACAATGTTAATTTCATAATGGCTTTAATGCGAATAGATCTACATGTACGATCAATTTAATAACTTTTTTAATCTAGACTAAGTTAATGTGATCAACAGGAAAGATTGATTAAGAACATCAACTTGCACATTAAACAGTATTTTAAAGTAACTAAAATTAATGATGAGCAAATGAATAAATAAATCGTCAATTTCACGAACATCGAAAGTCAAAAGGACTTGGCAACTCTACTCCCAAATCGAAATCGCACCTCACACACAAACCTTCCGCCACACTCTCGGCAGAACATGAACGGTCTGTTAGTGTTACGGGACTCGAATGCTTGCGGTGGGAAGCTGGCGGCTAGCTTTTGCCAAAACAACGCTAGGTCGGCTGCTGGCAAATGAAAGTAACTACGATCGAGAACATCGTAGGTGTTCTTAACTTGTCAATAAGAGAATTCTAAATTCTATTTGAGATGAAATAATAAACTAGACCTACAAACAAACCTTGACAGATCTCTAAAGACTATTTGAATGCTTGTTTATTTCTCCATTTGACGATTTGTTTTCTTGATCCTTGAAACATTTGTACGCACGTGCGTGCGTGCGCCACAGCACCATCTAGCTATTATATATCTAGCGATCGCGCATGAACGCACGTACGTGCGCTAGCCTATAGTAACAACAGGCGCATTTTCACTTCAAGTGCTAATTTTGAAAATCGGCAAAATCCGGGATTTATGGTATGAAAATCGTACCGCCCGTAATCGGCCGATTTCCCGTAGAAATTACGGGAAATCCGTACTAGTTGGCATCTCTGGCTGCTCTAGAGAATGGAGATGCCCATACAACTACTTTTAGAGTAAATATTCTTAATTGAATGACAGGAAATCTAAATCTTAATCCGCAGCAACAACACAAATTTATAATCCCAGATGATTAAAACAAACTGCATGAATGTGAAGAATGTGGATCAGGATATTCAATACAAATTTTGTTTTTATACATACATTTCTCAGAATTAATAGACAGAGATAAGAAGAGAGGAACTTGATCGGATGTCTTTAAATGTTCCTTGCTGCACAAATATCATCACAGTTTCACACAAAAGCATACATTATGACGTCTGGGGAATAACAGATATCAGGTAATTGTGGAAAACGCTTCATCAGCATAGGTTTATCATTTCACTAAGTCTTTATTATCAAGTTCTCACCTCTTTGGATAGAGTGATGATGTCTGGTAGAAAGTTGACTTTGAGTCTGAGTGCGTTAGCAGCCTTGGCTCCGATCCTGGCCCTGATGCTCTCAATGGTGAAGATCCTACCAGATACACCCAGCTGGCGCATTTGGACCTGAAAGAAAGGAAAGGCAGATATTTTGCAATCAACAATACTGTTACAATTAAAAAGGAAAGAGTATTTTATATACACCTTTAACATGTATGCTCACAATCAAATATTAAACAATCGATAGGAGTTCTCAATATGCAGGACCTTGCAAAATATATATACTTAAACAATGACAAACTCAAAATCTTCTGACATATATTTAACGTTGAAACACAACAAATATCTAATCTTAAATGGTCTTATTAAATAGTACATCTTTAGAGCCCACATTCCAAATAACATCTTCTTACCAACCAAGAGGCTAGTTTGAATGAAAACATACCTTTCTAGACCATTCATCAAAGAGCTCTTGTGTGTCCAGCTTGGCCCTAAAGCTATCACCATCAGCCTTCAGTCTCTGACCCTCTACATGGTTCTCCCATCCTTTGCCAAGGACGTCCTCAACACGGTGCATGTAGGCTCCAAGCTGGCGGTCAATCTATCAAATAAAATAATACAATTTAATGTCAAGTGATCAATTGCTTTTGGTTTCTAACATTAATATCTTGATTAATCATGATTTATTTTGATTTATTTTGAAAAATCCAATACAAGAGTTTACTCTTATGCATTCTTTAAAGCTGAAAATGTCATCTTAAGTTGGTTGTCACATGGAGCAGATGCACAGAAGTGGATGTTACTAGTGCATGGATAATTTCTATAATATTCATAAAATCCTTTAGACAGTTCCTAAGATCTTGAGGCAAATGAATCTTTAGGTCTGGAATATACCACCTCTACTGATAGGCACCAGTCTGATGACACAAAGGGACAAAGCTTGACAGATATCTATATGACTTACCTGTCTTGCCCAGATGATGGATCCAGAAACGGGTGGTAGATCTCTCACTTTGCTCATCTTGCATGCCTTGCTCTGGGGGTATTGCACCTGTAAGAAAGAACAACAAAATATTCTGAATTAATCCATTCATACTTGGACAGCAATTTTTTAAAATAAAGTCTCAAACACAATGTATTACAGCAACCTATATCTGAACAGAAAACCCCACACACAAGAAGTAACTGAAATCCTACAGCGGCCAAACACTCTCACTATTCATTGATAAAGCATCAACAGTGAACCGTTGAAATTATTATCTTATGACCTTACAGACTTTATATGATTGTTCCCATAAACCTATGATACGTTCAAGATACATGTTTATCAGTCACAACCCCTCTCTCATCATTGAACAGGTAGTCTTGGAGTAGAAATGTATCTTAATATGTTAATATACATGTACATGTCTTTTACATGCCACTCAAAAAAACATGTAAGACAGACTTGCACCACAGAAGGGGTCATAAATGATATAACTAACAAACCTTGAACTTGTCATGCAGGGACTCAATGTCATCTTTGACCCTCTGAATGAGCTGGGTCTGGTATTCCCTGATGGCACCGCGGATGTGAGGGCGCACAAACAGGGCGTTGAAGCGAGAGAAGATTCGGAACATCTCGTTGGCGTTCTTGGCTGTGCCGAGCTGGTCACGGAGACGAGCTGTGATACGTGTCTCAACACGGTCGATTCGCTCGTCGTATCGCTTCATGGCAGCCTCCCATGCTTCAGCTCCTTCCTTGCTAACATCCAGACCATCCACTTCCTTCACATTCTCGTAGGCCAGGTTCACCTCCTGTATATGGAAAAAACAAAAACCCCAAAGAGATTTCAATTAACATTTTTTCCTGTACACTATGCATTCCATTGTATGTCCATAATAGACAAAAGCACTTCATCGCTATCAACAGAATCAGAGTCTTGTAAAACAGAAAAAGACCCCTTCTTTTATAGGGTAAAGTCTCTAAGATTTTGGATTGGATTATTACTGACCAGGACTTATGATCGATACAAATAAATCACAAGTCTTCATAGCAATGGCCCTGATCATCTTACCTCTATGGCATTGGCATCAGCAGAATCCATCATGAGTTCATTGAGTTTAGCCTGGGATGGTTCCTCGCTTGGGGTGGCCCCAGGGCTGCTGGGCACCTGAGCAGTGACGGCTGGGCGCAGCACACGGACAATCACTGCTCGTAGCTGCTCATGTTGGCGACGGAACCTGAAACGTACAAAGAAAAGTGCACAATGGTTAGATACTATACGTAAACAAATAAATAAGATTATAAGTACACTGTGTGTTCTTGTTTCTTAATTTCAGAGAAAAAGAAATGTTTTGAAAATACTTCTTTAAAACTTGAAAATAGTAATCTTCCTTCAAAAACACACAAGACTCAAGAGAGTCAACATAGTAAGCATTTGTTAACTTTTCTGCTGAAATGACCCATGCGAATGTGTCGAGAATGACTCAACTCTCAATAAATGCATACAACCCTTCAACACTCATTTCCTCTTGAAAATTTAGGTCTCTTGATCCTTCCCATTTTATTATTATCCATACACTTCCCCATCCACCTCCATCTCTCCCACTCAATCTCACTTACTTCCTCATCTGTTCAAGTCTATTCTGTAGCTTCTTGTGAGCTGGGTTGACCCTCCACACCATCTTCAGACTGTCCTCCCTCTTCTTCTTGACGATGTCCCTCAGGAGTGATTGCAGCTTCTCGTACTCATCGTCCCATCTGCCGAACACCTCAAAACAAGCATTCATCACCTTCTCAAACTCCTCATGACTGATGTGCATCAGGCGACGAGTACCAAGGACCTGTGATTGTGAAGAAGGGGGGAGGGGGAGGGGTGATCAATGGAATTTCAAAGTTACTTCTCATATCATATTCATAATCTTTACCTAGAGACATTCATTTTGAATTACATTGAAATCTGTTACAGAGGCCAAATAAAGTCCACCTGTTTATAGTGGCAACTTTTACATTTATGTGTAAGAGGAAAAAAATGGATTTTGAGCACAAAGGCCAAGTGACAGGGGTTCTAGTAGGTAACTATATATATACTTACAAATAACTTATGTTCCAGTGCATGACATGAAGCTAGATGTATTATACAAACAGATATCCTACAACTTGTGCTAATCTATATCAAATGGGACCTGAATCATAACTTTACATCAACCTCAATTTAAAATCAAAGGGGGAAGGGACTGAAGTAAGGACCTACCTTCAGCAGCTGAGAGCTAAGGTCTCTAGAGATGGCCTCAACCAGACGAAGTGCACGCTGGATTGGGTACTTGGTGTTACGGATCTTGCGCAGGTGGAGGAAGATAGCCACCAGGGCTTGGCGGATGCGGTCCAGCTCAGTGGCGGACAGGAGGTCATTGAGGGGAAAGTCCTTCATCAGGGGACTGTAGTTGGCAACTGTGGCAAGAGCTTGCTTCAGGCCTGATGGCGGGAGAGAAAATAAAGGTAATTACATCAAATCATACAATTTAATTTATTAAATACATGAAAACAAAGATAAACTGAAGATGACAGAACCTCCATGAGGCTAAGCTCAAGTTGATAATGCTGATGATTATGAAGATGATGGTGGTAGCTATGGTGATGATGATTATGGCAAAGACTGTGATGTTGGTAATGAAATATAACTCAACATAACAACTTCCCCACAAATTGCCACAATGGTAAATATTAATTTCAATAACAATTCTCACCCCTTAAAGAACCAGTCAGATTTTTGAAGTAAATAGAAGCAAATATCATAATATTTCATGTTATGATGTGAGCATAACTTACCAGTGTCTGTGTCAAAACTGACAGTAGCGTGGAAGCGCTTGCCATGCTTTAGGATGTCTAAGGTCAGGGCCACTTCTGGACTCTCTCTTTTCTCCTGGATCTTGAGCAGGGCACGCTCCAGGTTGAGCCAGAAGCTGATCTCCTGTAGGGCAGTCCCCGAGGCTGGGTCTCTGTCCAGTTTGGTGACCTGTGCAATGTAACAAGGGTGATAATGTTCTTTGGATGCCATTCAATAAGACATGATGAAATTCTTTTTCTATAAGTGAATCCTTCTGTAGAGCCATAGTCAATTATACTTTGTTCGTATATGCCTATTAAGCTTCAAGCAGAACTATCTTGATCTTGAAGTTATTGGCAGCTTGATTTTGCTTATTTCATGTGACTGTTGACTAAGCAAGCATATACCTGGAGGTAAGTTTGAATGTACCAAAACCTTGAAGTCCTATTTGACTGACCTAACCTAAGGGTAGAAAGACACTGACTTGGTATCAGCCCAGGGCTATCAGTCTCCAAGACCATTGCTCAATGCACTAAGTCACATTGCTTCCTCAATTTATTTTCATTACCACATTACACACACTAAAATCACTATACATGTACGAACATGCAAGTGAAATGTTACAGCAATATTTTTCCTGATGCATGGACAAAATTTATATAGCATGTCACCTTCTGTATTTCCCTGATCCATCGGTTGACTCCATGCTGCAGGGTATTGAGGAAGGTGGAATCCTCAGCCTTGTCAGCAAAGTCGATGACCTTTGGCTTGCGACCCTCGTCTCCACACTTCCTGATCATGGTAGAAACTACCGGATTGATGGGTAGGGTGACATCGGGAATGTCAATGTTCTGCTGGAGATGGAGGAGACCCATCTCAAGCTCGGCAATCTTTTTCTCCACAGAGGGAGCCATCTTATCTCCATCCCTATCATTAAAAAAGGACATGAAAGATGCAATGTATGAATTCACTGTATGCTACATTTTTTCAACTTTAAATTCAAATAGATGGATACAATTACAAAATTTTGTTTCCACATATTAATTGGTTTAATCTCTTAGGAGATTCATTGAATGTTTTAAGTGATTAATCATAACAATAATTTATCCACATGGAAAGTACTTCATGAATTTAATTATTATTCATCATATTAGGATCATTCAACCTGCCATATTATATGTTTGCAAAATGTTCAAATTTTCTTTATGATGGATATGTAAAAAAGATTGTTGATCTACACTTGACAGGTTCACATCTTTCAAAATCTTTATTTAAACGAATAACTATTTGTTGCGACCAACCTGTCAACTTTTCCAGATGCTCTCACATAGGACTTGAAGTACGGTGCAACTGCCGTGCTGACGTAGGCATGGAGTGTCTCAAAGGGAGAGCCCTCACTCAGGTTGATGACACGGAGCTGGCTTGAGATGCACTTGTCGGCGTCGATGATGAGCCCTTTCTTCAGGAATACCAAACTAAACACATATATAGACAAAATATGGTCAGATGTATTTGAACATCAAAGCATCAACATGGAAACAAACAAATCTTTTGACAATTTCCTATACATTGATGAAGAGCATTTCTAGATTTTTCTTTTTTAACAAATCAAATTACTCTCCATTTATTGCATACTATAAATCAATACACACTCTTTATCATTTCATTGGCGGTTTTTTTTAATATCATAATCTGAAATCTTGGCAAGCCCATGTAAGAGATACTGACCCTTCAATATCAAATGTCATCAGAAAAGCTGTACTTGCATTCACCTTACGAAAATACATTGTTAAACACATCTCCGTTTTAAAAAAATACTACCCGGTACCTAAATGGTGGAAGTGAACACACAATCTTGGGCATATATTCCATTTATTACTGAAGGAATCTTTGCCTTCATGAACTAATCACAAAGTTTGTCACCTTCTTGCATTCCTACATGTTTACCTTGCCATCTTGCTGTTGTAAAATTGAACCTCAACACCAACAGTGTAGGTGACCTCGGGTTCATCTCCTGGAGCATCAGGAGAGTCTGTATTCTCCACATCCTCTTCATCTGTAATAGTTAATATCAGAAAATGTATTTACAGAGAAGAAATTCGTGGTTTTGTGAAGATGGTGTGACAAACGGTTTATATCTTTTCAATAGTTTTTATACACAGCTTTGAAAGTATGTGGTTGATACTCATGTCATATTTTACTCTGAAAACCACAATTAACTATCATATTTGATAGGGGCTAACATTCACTGTTTCACTAAACATTTAGACATTTAGTAATTTAATGAATTGTTTTTAGAAAGTTTTTATTTATTTTTGTTTGTTTTTTAACCTAGATTGAATTACATTTAATGCTTCAATAAAATGTTTTTGTGAGAGACCAAGGACTGGGGAGTAATACCTGGAGACACAGGAATAATATATTTATATACAGGTGTTCTTCTGATTGGAATCATAATATGACATAAAGAAAAAGTGAACAGAAAATAAACTGTAAATATATAAGGGAGATCTTTATTTTGTTTACAGCTTGAATATCTATAATTCCCTCAAGAAATGTCAAGTGAATCTACATGTGACACAAATAAACTAAACCACCCAAAAGACTATGACTGAAACTGAAACATGTTGGAATAGGGGGAGAGGAGTAGAACTACACTTATGTACCATACATGTTAACTAGCACCTTGGACCAACCGTGAGTCATAACAACAGGAAACAGTGAATTATATATGGATCAACTTCATTAGCAATTTTGCAGGATGCCATACATGAACATTATGCGAAGTAGGGTTTTACATGTGCCATGCTTATCATTTAATTACAATTTCACATATTACTGTAAGTTTGTTCATTTCATATGTCAACAGAGAGAGAAGAGGTATGTTACTTCAGCCATTGCTCAATAGACTGCCACTGTGTGTACATTAAGTTAACAGTCATGAACTTTTGAAAAGCGAATAATCATCATGATTACGCAGGCTAAAATGTGTTTGGTTCATGTCCAATATCTCAGTGTTCAGTTTGAAATACAAGTAGCAAGTGAATGATATAATGCATACATTGAAACCCTTTAAACTAAGGCTGCGACGAGTACTTGAATACTCGAGTACTCGCACTGTTGACAACTACTCGAGTACGATTTCTCGTACTCGAATACTCGGCCGCCATTTTTTTTCTTCCCCCCGATCACCTGGCACTGTCCAGGCACAGGGTGTCACTGTCAACTCACCACTCAGAAACTGGGACCAAATCTCCGGATTTCTGTTTGGACTCGGAGGAATATTTCTCTGTCATCTTTAGTTTTTAAAATAACATTGTTTCAATTATTTGTCAAAAATTCAAAAGCAAAAATAGGCGCTTTCAACAGCAACTTGAAGTAAAATCGCCTGGGTTTTCAGAGACGAACATGTGTACTGTTCGTAGTATGGTGTTGGCAAAAAAAAAAATCAAAAAAATCAAAAAATCAAAAAAATTCAAAATAATTCCAAAAAAAAAATATTGAAAAAACATGGCGTTCGAGTATTCGAGTACTCGCCTGTAAGCCTAGGAGTGTACTCGAGTACCTCATTACACGGTTATGCACAGCCTTACTTTAAACAAAAGTGAATTGTTTAATGGAGGATTTGAAATTTAGCCACAAAGGACAAATACAGAAAATTAGCTTGTCAGACTATTTCTATTTTAAATGTATTGTAATTTCAAAGAAATGGGTCTTATGCATTATGTAGTAAACAAGAAGTTTGAATCTTTTCATCAAAATTTGATAATTGCCAATGCCAAATCTGAGATGCATGGCCCTACGTGTTATCAGCATATGTGATATGGTGTAATATTGAAGCCCACAAAAATTGTGAAGTGAAGTGAAGTGCCTCAAAAAAGTAAAAATCTTTGAGTGACCGGTTTTACCATACTCGTTTTCCCCAATAGACTGTGGTGTTATAAAAACCCTTGGGAAAACGGTTTTGAAATTTCGAATTCCAAATTTTTCGAATCAGCTAAGTAGGGAGGCGTGAGCTCCGCGTGTGTACAGACCCGGAAGTGGGTGCCCATTGAAGACAATGGATTGCCGATCGCCTTGAGTTGCGCATCCAGTTTACAACACGCGTACGCTTGCACGCGTATGTGTATGCTTGCATATTGCGCAATTCAGTAGTTTTGCTATATTCAGCAAAACAACATAACTCTGCGTGTACGTCTTTTTTGTCGATTCTGGATGAATATTGTAGGGAATTGAAGGGGCTGTAACTTTTGATAGAAACATCGGTGAGTCTTGAAATTTGAAATGTATTATTCTGAGTGAATAATTTTTTCAATTATCCAACCATAATGGTGAAAAACAATCCAAAGGGGGAAAATTGAAAAATCGTCCAGACACCCTATTATCATCTTTCTATGTATCTTCCAAACTATTAATTCTTGTTCTCTGCTTGTTTTATCCTTGATCATAAGATAGAAGTCAATAACGTAAGCCCCTTGAGTTTATTTTTCTTTTCATATTCTTAAACACAATATAAACATTTATATAAGGCGGGCACTATGTAAATATATTCTACTGTGCTGCAAGAGCTCCTGATGTGCTTAGATCTACAACATGATTTCCTAATTGCAAATGGTAAATTATTCCAGTTTTGGGCCTGCGCATGCAAATGCTTGATCTCCCAATTTCATTTTTATTTTATGTTATGGGGTTTGCAGTGATTTGAGTATCTTGAGAACTTTATTGGAAGAATTTTACTTCAGTGCAAGAAACCCAAAATAATTGACAACCAAAGTGGAAACATGTACTGTGTACCAATAATACATTTTTTTTCAAATGTATCAATTGTTGAGAGATGATCTTATAAATTATGTATAGATTTTCTAGTAGCTCAGCAACACACATAAACACAGCATCATTTTACACTGCCATCCAAAACCCATGTTGTGTCCAGAGGACGGACCAGAACAGACATCTTTCAAAACATGTCAACAATAATCAATAATAAACATAATGGAAATTATTAAAATAATTTATTACATTCCCCTTTTTTTTGTAAAATCAAAAGACATCCCCACCCTCATATTGCAAATCAGACTCGACTCCATTCACTCCATTGTTGGTCTGCACAGCCATAACACAATGTATGGACACAATTTTTCATTGTCACAAAATCAAAACCCAATCTGATCTAAACTTAAGTTTAAATATAGTCTATTTTAATATTTTTAGCCAAATAGTTTCTTAACGAGTTTCTTAAAGAAGATATTTTGCTTCACATAACTAACTGACTTTATTTCTTTATATATTTTTATGATTACCTTTTGTTACACTTCTCGCAATCAGTAGACTTGGAGACTGAACATCTGACAAGAACTTTTTCATATATTCCTGGTGCACTCTATGCGCAAGGGCGTTGTCCAACGCAGCAGACGGCTCTCCATCTTCCAACAACAAAGGTACGATTTTACGCAAATAATCAATCAAAACTGTCACATCTGCGACAGCCTGAGAGCTTTGACTTTCTGTGTCGCTGTTATCAGCCATGATGCCGAAGCATCTGTGATAATAACAGCTAAAACATCAATTTAATGAGAAGATGTTAACTTCTAGCTGTTTCCTTCCACATAGGCAACACACAGAAAGACCGATCAATGAATTATACATGTAAATTAAAGACTAGCCGACAATTTTCCAAAATCAATAGGAAACGGAAGCTATGGTGTCTCTAAAACGTGAACATTGCAAATTTGTTTCGCATATTTTTGTCATCTCGCTGTAATTTATAAAGTAAATAATAACAAAATTATCTCATCAATAATCAAAATTCCCGGAAAAAATGATATGAAAACAAAACGAAAGCAAATCCACCAACCCAAGTATTTATCATTTATTTATTAAGGTAGAATCTTGCTTTAACGACTCAAATATGTAATAAAGCTGAGTAAGTAGGGTCCAGACAAGTCATACGTGATTTTATAATAGAAGACCCGGAAGCGTTTTCCCTTAATCAACCGTAAATGCGAGTTTTAATCATTACAATAAATGAACAACTGCAGAAAGGAACAATAAAGTTAAGTATAATCCAAAAAGTTTGTTACTGTTTTTAGGGGGGTAATGCCATTATTTATTAAAACGGTGGAAGAAATTGTGGAAGAAATTGACCCTCTTTTGAGTGATAAAATCTTCTAGTGCATGTAAATGTTTCAGGGCCCCAGGGCAGGAGATGCTAGTGTGCATGCAGCACCCTCACTTCTCAAAAGATTTAAAGAAATTATGGAGGCGTCATAATGAGATTCTTTAATTGCATAATTATTTGTTTTCTCTTCCCCCCCCCCTCTCTCTCTCTCTCTCTCTCGCACACATTTATATGGGTAATTCAATGGTAAAAAAATCTAAATCTTATCATCTTAATTTGCTTATCAAAAGTATGAAATTAAGATTAAATATAGATTTTTATTGAACAAATGATATTTATAACAAATAGCCAACATTTCCATTTATATTTTCAGCCTAGACAATAATTTCCTTTTTTTTTGAATAAATCTCTTTCGATCTTCTTTTTCTACTTTTTTAACAAGGATTTTTGTTCTTTCAATTTCGCCACCTTTCCAAATGCTCGGCTTAATAACTTTCCCTAGGTACTCGTGGAATTCCTCTTGATCAATTAATATTAATATCGATTTTGATAATTTGATATCGATAAATTTTATCTGAGAAGATAAATTCCGCGTTATCAACAAAGGTCTTATTCTATCTGCGGAAATCACTTGGCTAGAATTCAAATTACAAAAAAAAAATCTAAAAACTTTTGTATAGGGTGGTAAATGTACTCGATTTATATCATAATTTTAAATGACTAGATCTTACTAAATGCTAGCAAAAACACGATGCCCGACAATCCACTGCTGCTTCAACGTCATCCTTGTTTTTTCCCGAAGTCATCACCGTGGCCGTCATCGCGGTCGTCACAGGATGGTCGTCATCGTGTGGCGTAGTCAAATCAGTGATCGTCGCCCCTCTACTTACTTTCACCTGTACAATAATGAGAACTCTCTCCAAAACCACAACAGATTCAACAAATATTTGTCCACACAATAATTCCGGTCAATGTGTTTTTACATTCATACTTTTTAAATCGTTCTTTGCATTTCTTAATCATTCACATTGCCCGTTTTAAAACTCATTCATTAATATTTCTTTCCCTCATGTAACCCTTCAGTGTTTTATATCTTCTTTCATAATACATTTGCAGGGGCGAATCCAGCCGGCGACAGGGGGGGAACTTTTTATTGGTCCAATTTATGAGGAAATATTTAGCGGCGACTCAGCCAGCCGGTGAATAAGCAGGGGGGGGGGAAGCAGTGGCGGATCCAGGGGCCCGGGCCCCCGACCCGAGAAAAAACATGTAAAAACACCCTGGGCCCCCTCCCCTGGCGCTCAATGGGGGTGGTGGTGAAATTTTTTTCGAAGGCCAAAAAAATGTGCCTCACTACCCCCACTGAGCGACAAATCGACCGGCCCGAGTTTCAAATTTTCAATTTCCGGAGAAAAAAAAATTTGCCCCCCCCCCACCCACTGGGCGGAAAATCGACCATCACGGTATTCAAATTTTCGCGCAGTGGCCCCTTTCGGCCCCTCCCTTGCCGCCGGCTGGATCCGCCCCTGGGGGGAAGCACCATTTTTTCCAGATTCGGAAGAAAATATTTAGCAGGGTCGGCCCCCGTGGAACCGCGCCTGCCTTTGCATCTCCGTCAAAGTATATTTATATATAA
Source organism: Mesocentrotus franciscanus (assembly GCA_037976565.1). Lineage (NCBI taxonomy): Eukaryota > Metazoa > Echinodermata > Echinoidea > Camarodonta > Strongylocentrotidae > Mesocentrotus > Mesocentrotus franciscanus. The sequence goes on along the minus strand of CP137669.1, from coordinate 15,639,262 downwards.
TTATCACATGCTTTGTAGCAGTACAACATCTGTTTCAAAATAAACTTCATCACGAGAAGTATATTCTGCTTTGACTTAATAGATATTAGACTATATAATAGAATTTAAACATTGGATATTCCATCTGAAATAATGTTAACGTCCTATCAGCAATACAAAAATTATATCAGTGGAAATAACATTACTAAAATAAACTTCATAAAAATAGGTACTGGGTTTTATATCATAATCTAAAATGAACACATCTTACTAAACGCTTGCAGAAACACGAAGCTCGACTTTCAGACGCCGCTTCCAGTTCAGCTGATTGCACTGCTGCTCCAACGTCACCCTCGTTGTAACCGTGGTCGTAACCGTGTACGTCACCGTGGTCGTTACCGTGTTCGTCATCGTGGTCGTCATCGTGCGGCGTAGTCAAATTAGTGATCCCCGTCCCCTTTCCTTTCTTTCATCTATATAATGAGAACTCTCGCAAAAATGCAACACATTTAATAGATTTTATCTTCACAATAATTCGAATGAAACTTTTTCTTTCTGTTTTACATACCTGATAATACTTACCTACATAGATAAATGATACTAATATTTTCACAGAAGTGTTGCATCAGGTCCCACTCACAGAAAAAACACAATTACATAGTATAATACAAGGGAGATGCCATAATTAAACTGAGTCTTTATCTTTAAACCCGTTTCGGAGTTGCTGAGGGTGTATATACAATGTAGCAGAGCGGTGGGCCAGATCTTGAAAATGATTGACTTCCCACTTGGTGCCGTGAACTTAAGATGTGAAGAAGTTAAACGAAGTCGATGGACGATAGCTGAATGACGTGGTGATTCGTAGAGGTGAATGAAGTCATGGATGTACGTAGTTACACTGCAGTGAAGAACCTGAAAGACAAGAAGAGAGTGATTCCAAGCTATTTTGTCACATCTAAGATTATCAGTACATCCTATCACGTTATTAAGTCCATAGTACTAAGCCTGCAGCTTAAATCACAAGAGATATAAAGGAAATGGCACCTCTGATGTCTGATATGATAGATCTGTAAATCTTATGACAATTATGATGTCAATTTATGGTCATAATTCCATAATACTTGGTAACGTATTGGGACAAGAAAATGACCAAATACCTTAGGCTTTCCTGAAATAAATAAAGGAAACTAGTGTTATGCATGAAGGATGGGAGAGATGTGAGTGTTACGACATATATATCTCTAGAAACATCTTCATTTTCTTCTCTTCTTCTTTGACATATTTTCTCATTTTTAATGAATATGCCTAGTGTAGTTATGATGGATAAGGGATACGAGATACATCTCTAAAAATCATCTTCTTTTTCTTCTCATCTTCGTTGTCGTATTTTCTCACCACATCGGCTTGTAGAATCACCATTTGTAAAGTCAAGATAATTTTTCATTAATCCCTAACTATATCTAATTCAGTTAACTGTGTAATTTTTGTCTAAAGCTCATTAATATCAGTACAGTATTATGTAGATAGAAATATATTTCACACCGATTGTAGCAAGGAATGAACATAGTTAAATATGTCGCATAATGACTGCTGTAATACATTACGTTTATATATACTTAAACATCTATTGACATAATTCTACAATTACATTCTAATGGGATAATAAACACAAAAATAATACAATATACATGAAATCATATATATCGGTAAAAGTAATTGCATAATGTAACGAATTTAATTAAAGACTCAATTCCAATTATCTTACCAAAGATTGTCGGAAAGAAGAAAGCAACATGGCGTGATGTGACGAGATGTGACGAGACGAAACGAGAGGAGGCGTGACGTATTCAAAGGGCAATGAATATTCATAGGTTGCCCATATTATTTGTAAACGTAACATCTTCCAAAAATGGAACGCACAATTTTCAGAGATGGGTTAGGCTCAGATTTGAATTAGACCTGTACACTACATTTATGTTTTAGTCATATAATCGACTTTCCCATTGGTACCGTGAACGTGGGATGTCAAAAAGCTGTACGAAGTTGATGGACGAATAGCTGAACGAACTCGACGCGGTGGTTCGTAGAGGTGAGTGAAGTCCTGGATGTATGTAGATAACACTGCGGTGAAGAACCTGAAAGACATGAACAAATCAAGTTTGAGCTGTTTTGTCCCATACTTACTACATCTCATCTCGTTACTTAGACGATATCCCTAGCCTTGCATCTCGAATTACAAAAGATATAAAAATCATTAAGGTAAAAGGACCAAATACCAAAAGAGTTGCCCAAGAATAGTTTCAAATATGATACAGGACACTAGTACAGTGCATGAAGGATGGGATAAATGTGAGTTCTGCATTCAGTGAGTGTTACGACATAATATCTCTAGAAACATCTTCTTTTTCTTCTCTTCTCCTTTGCCGTATTTTCTCATATTTTCATGAATAGACCTAGTTTAATTATAATATGACAAATATCTCTAAAAGCATCTTCCTTTTCTTCTCTTCTTCAATGTCATATTTTCTCCTCACATAGGTTTGTAGAATGTGTGTATTTTAACTTTAAGGGTAAGATGATCCCATATCTACATAATATACCTAAACCTATCTCCCTTTAATTCTCATGTTAGTCGCAATTTCCATCACTTCGGTAGATAAATATACAAAATGTGTGCAGATAGATCTAATTCAATTGCCTTGGCAAGATAATAAAAATATTACGAATGAGACTCTAGGTATATCCTCCTCATATTCGTCGTATTTTCTTATTCTATGCTAATTAAAAAAATTGTCCGATTCCAATTCTAGTATAGCAAGCCTACCAATACGACACATATCTCTAAGACACATCTTCCTTTTCTTCTTATCTTCATATTCGTCTCTTCTTCTTTGTCGTATGTGATAGACATGATCTCTGTCCAATAATCATTATTATTAATAGTATTATCATTATCATCATTTACCTATCAAACCAGTATGGAAAACATGCCCAGTTTTCTTGATAGCATTATTGATCTACAGTTTACCAAGCTAATTAACATAGCAATCACAGAATAAACATATAAATCAAATATACCGGCAATAAAATATCATATATTTACCAACAATATAATAATTCCAAATATATCTTACCAAAGAAATGTCGTTACGTGACGAAACGCGACGAAACGCGACGAAACGCGACGGGAGGCAACGAGACGTGACGCGCCGCGACGAGTCGATACGAAACGTGACGAATTCGAAAAGTTAGAAATTTCATAGGTTGCCCATATTTTCTACAACGCAACAATCTTCCTGATATAGAGCTCAAATTTTTCTGAGATGGGTTAGGGTCAGATTCAAATTAAGGCCCTTACACTACATTTATATTAATTAAGCCTAATGTGTAAATGTTATAGTTTATATTTTAAACCTAACTCGAACCCAACTTTGACACATCTCAGTAAATTTCAGAGCTCCATTAAAATCATAAGTGATATTGTTGTATTTTTTACAGGCAAACCTTCACTTACCCCGACATCTCGTGGTTCAGTCCCTGCATTCTCCCGTTCAATCCTGTGATCCAGCGGGAATATTATCCAAATAGTAATTCATGAATTGAGCTCCGTACACATTCCATTTGATCCAAAGAAATTGTTTATCCAAAAGTCCGCCACGCTCCAATATTGTTCCATATGCAAATGATCAGCAACGGTATTATTCCACATCTTAGGTCGTTGTGTAGATCGAGTATCATAACAATCATAAAGTTTGTCTTTATCTTGCATGTCCTCCGGCACAGTCCGATCAACAAACCTCTTGCAAGGTTCGAATCAGTCAGGCCGACATTTGGTTTAGGCTAGTTCTCTTCAAGATTCTGACATCAGATACTTCTCAGTTGTATTGTCCTCACTTAATGACAGTCCGATTTGAAGGAATGGTGCAACCTGCTTAGAATCAGCTTTGTAGGGTCGCATTATCTTACAAGCCTTTTTGCCGACACAGACCAATCAACAAAACTCTTGCGAGGTTCGAATCAGTCAGGTCGACATTTGTCTCTGGTGAGTTGTGTACAAGATTCTGACAGGTGCTCCTCAATAGTGTCGCTTTCAGTTAATAATATTTGAGAGAATAGTTCAGTAATTCAGTGCTTATTTTCCATCATTTACATATCTGGAGATTCTGCTTCCAAAGCAGACGTCGCCATGTTCATTTGGAGATAACCATGGTTGCAAATTTATGAGACAATTTGGATTTCTTGCTTGCTTGCTAAATGAGAAGACCCGATGAAACATGATCGTGTTTCTTTCAAAATATAGAAATTCGGACTGGAATATATTTAGGCATCATCGTACGTAGTATGTCCATCGATGGACGAGGATTTCAAGGAAGATTTAATCAGAGAAATGTACAGGTTCTTGGTTGAATGAAATCAAGTCTTCTCAATTATTATACAGAGTAGAGTGTCTTCATATAATTATTACCAAATCACACTGGACAAAGAAATGAAACGTCATGTTCTCATCTCCTAAAACTAAGTTAATGTCCAATCAAGTTCTTGTCCAGTATAGAAGTTCTTGTCCACGGGAGAAGTGAAGAGGTAAACTGAGTGTGTTTTGGTAAAGGTCAATGACCCTGGCTAAATACTGCAACTCCAATTTAGAGTAGTCCGGTTAACAAATCCCACCGCCCTGGAAAAATTAAAGTATATAGAACTGATTATTGTTTATGTTTTGTTTTTCTACATTGAAGCGTTGTAAAGATTTGATGAATACTCTTTCTTTTTATTTGTCTTCTTTCCCTATTCTCTCTAATCTTAGAAATCCCAGGCACATAATTTAAACTAATCTTTATCATATAAGAACTGATTTCATGACAATATTTGTTCGCCGATTTGGGGGATGATTTCATTGGCACTGTTATCGACTGAATCAATCTTTATAAAATGGAGCAAGTTATCACTGACTGGTGCCAAGGAAATCAACACCAAAATCGGCGAACAAATATTGTTATGAATTCATTTTCCACATGAAATGACTTGCAACAACATTAAGGAATAATTTTAATATCAATTTTCACGATCCTGAAACCAATTACTGTGTGGTACAATTTCAAACATTAACCGATTCATACCTGGTTGTAATCCTGGTCGTCATCAGCTTGGTAGTCGCCCAGTTCGTCGTCTTCGTCTTCGTCTTCCCCGCGCTGCAATATAAATGAATCTGTATTTTAAATTAATCTAATCTGCTAGTCTTGCTTCGCTCGATAACAAAAATCGCTATTCCGTACCTCCTTGATGAAACGTTAACACCAATTGTCAGAATGTAAGTTGTAAATCGCAATGAGAGAGCATACCGTCGTGATCTTTAATATATTATGTGGTAAAATGATTTAATTATGTCATTATTGTTTACCTGTTCTTCTTCATGGTCGTCACCGTTGTCATTATCCTGGTCGTCACCACCCTGCTCGTCTCCTTTGTCGATATCAACCTGGTAGGTCGACATCGTCCTTGTTGTTGCCGCTGGTAGTTATCCTCAAAGTCATCCTCTTCTCCGCACTGCAACATAAATGAATAGCTAATTTTATATTATTGTTTAATTAACCGGCAATGCCAGAAATTGTCAGTTATGAGTTACGACACATGCCCCATCCAGTGCACGATGCAGAATCTGACGTTGGCATATTAAACCCCTCATGGTCTTTGAGAATACATGGTTCTAGTAGAAAGGGGCAGACCAGGTGTTTCATCGTCTATTTCTGTTCCTACGACTAAAAGGGGATGGCAGGATATACATGTAACATCATGGCTACAATCAATGTTCCTCTGTGGTAAAATGGTTTATATAATTTAACTACTGTATACCTGGTCGTCACCTTTCGTCATCCTGGTCATTATCCTCGTCGTCATCAACCCGACAGTCGCCCTACCCGACGTCACCCTGGTAGTCACCCTGCACGCCGTCACCCTCGTAGTCGTCCTGCTCGCTGTCATCCCGGTAGTCGCCCTGCTCGCCGTCACCCTGGTAGTCGCTCTGCTCGCCGTCAGCCTAGTTGTCGCCCTAGTCGTCGTTCTCTTTCCCTTTCTGCAATGTAAAGGAGTAGATAATGTTATGTTCCTGTATAATTGACGGACAAGACCAAGAAATTTTCGATTGTCAATAACAACGAAAATGACTGGAAGAGGGTGACATCATAACTGCACTTCATGCCAATCTTTAAACTGCATTTAACCTGGTCATCATCCTATTCGTCACTCTTGTCGCTTTCCTACTTGCCATCATCCGAGTAATCGCCATGTTTGTAGCCCTAGTCGTTAGCACCCTAGTTGTCGACCTGGTCTTCATCCTGGTAGTCATCCTCGTCATCTTCATGCAATACAAAAAAGGAGACTCTATACCAGGGGTTCTCAAACTTTTTCCTTGACGATCCAGATATGATTTCCATAAAAGCTAAAAGGTCCGAAACAATGGGCAAATTTAGTTAAATTAATCAATTATTTACATACCTTTACACGTACCTTAATGTCAAGAGTTAAGACAGTCAAAGGTGGAAGTTTTGGTATGCATGTAGGTATATCAGTGGGAAAAGTGGCACTGTTTCCCGGCAGTAGCTGCTTGAACCAGTAAACATTGTCGCAAATGGAGTGCGCAGCGTGGCAATTTTTGACGCTACGCAGTACCAATGGTACCCTTTGGTCGTAATAATATAAATTTGATATTAAAAGATTGGGGTCGAGTGACTTCTATCCCCGGCCCTCTTATGGTTTTTAAAAACAAAAGAGCCTCCCGAGCGGTCCGGATTGAAATGCCCCCGCGGTCCGAACTTTGAGAAGCCCTGTACTCTTAATCTTAAATAAATATTAAAGAAAGAGGATGACACGATGCCAACCTTCATGATCTTGGATACAGTTATTGGTTACATACATGGGGGTGATTAAAAGGGGATGAGAGCATGGCTGTTTTTATGCCAATCTTCAAATATGTGGTAAAATAATTTCAATAATTTCAATAATTTAAGTGGATAGTACCTGGTCGTCATCGTACTTGTCATCATGGGCGCCATCTCCCTGATAGTCGTCATGGTCGCCATTAGCCTGGTCGTCGCCCTGGTCGCCCTCGTTGTCACTGGCCGTCATCAACCTGGGCCCCGCTTCATAGAACTTGATATAAATGACACGTTACAATAACTGTTAAAAGCTACTGAATTCTTTGCACTTGATTGTCTAAGAAGAAAGTTGTTATAGAATTTTGGCATTTGTTATTGATAAGAAATGTTATGAAAGAAGGCCCTGGTCATAGAATCGTATTTTTCAATCATTAATTTGTGGCCAAGCACTGCCAGAAATGTTGCAGTACAAGGCTACTTGATTTGGATATTCCATCTGAAAATAAATATCGTCCTATAAACAGTAGACTAATTTTATCTACATGAGTGGTTAAGTTACATAACTAAAATCAACTTAATGAAGAGGAAGCTTTAATTGTATGTAGTATGGCATAAGTACTTGGTTTATACCATGATCTAAAATGAACACATCTTACTGAATGCTTGAAGAAACAGAGAGCTCGATCGGCTTTATTTGTACCTTTATGTAACGCTTCCAATTCAGCCTATTCCATTGCTGCTCCAACGTCATATTTGTCGTCATATTTGTCGTCACCGTAGTCATCACCGTGGTTGTCATCACGGTCGTCACCGGTTGGCCGTCATCGTGGTCGTCACAGGGTGGTTTTCATCGTGTGGCGTGCTCAAGTCAGTGACCGTATTCTTATCTCTTTTCTTACACCTGTAACGAGAACTCTTACCAAAACTGCAACAAATTCAACAATCATTTGTCCATAGGCCTACAATAATTCATGTCCACGTGCTTTTACATACTTTTCACAATATTTCTTCGCATTTCGTATTCACTATACACTTTTAAAATGTTTTAATACCCATTCATTAACATTTCTTCTTCTCCTGTAGCTCTTGTTGTGCATCTCCCTTCATTATTATGTATTCATCTCAGTCGAATGATAATTATGAAACTTAAAATTGTCATGTGCGTTGTACCAGTACAACAGATGTTTCAGTATAAATTTGGTCACGAGAAATATACTCGTGTTCATTCGTGTTCATTTAAAAGATGATAAAATTATTAGTTAACTTTTGAAAACATACCTGATAATACTTACCTAAAAAGGGGGTATACTGACTCTAGGTACGTAGTTGACTCATTTCTAATACTAAAAATGATAAAACACTGAGATATATAATTGTAAAAAGAACAAGATTAAGACAATTTTAACAGTATTGTTGTATAAGCACTGACAGAAAAAAAGACAATATAATTGTTGATAGAAAATAAGTTGGCATAATTAAACATGGAAACATTTATCTATCAAACCGAATTTAAAACTTTGAATATGTTCTCGTTTCGGAGTTGCTAAGGGAGTGCATATCAGATTACTGTGCCAGATCTTGAAAATGATCGACTTCCTCATTGGTGCCATGAATACTTCTTGTAGCCATTTAATGTTATGTATCTTCCTTCCTATTACGAACGAATTCATCTTAGTCAAATCGAAATTATGCAAAATATAATTGTCACGTTTGATTAATGAAGCCGTACTTCTGTCTCTCGACACGAGAACTATACTGGTGTTCATTCTGCTTTGATTTAAAAGATGATAAAATCATTAGAAGACTTTTGAATACATACCTGATAATACTTACCTACAAAGATCAATGATACTAATATTTTCCGAGAAGTGTTGCATCAGGTACCACTCACAGAAAGAATAAACAATACATAGTAGATACAAGGGATATGGCATAATTAAACTGAGTCTTTATCTTTGAACTCGTTTCAGAGTTGCTGAGGGTGTGCATATCAAAGTGGTGTGCCAGATCTTGAAAATGATCGACTTCCTCATTAGTGCCGTGAATGTGGGATGTGAAGGAGCTGAACGAAGTTGATGGACAATAGGTGAACGATGTCGACGTGGTGGTTCGTAGAGGTGAATGAAGTCCTGGATGCATGTATGGGCACTGCAGTGAAGAACCTGAAAGACATGAAGAGAGCGAATCCAAGTTACTTTGTCACATCTAAGATGTATCAATACATCTTATCACTTTATTAAATCCATAGTACTAGCCCTGCAGCTTTAATCACACGAGATACGAAAATCTTATCACACTTCTGATGTCAATTTAAGGTCATAATTCCATAATAATTTTGACCAAATACCTAGGACTTGCCTAAAATAGATAAAGAAACTAGTGTTATGCATGAAGGATGGGAAAGATGTGAGTGCTGCCTTCAGTGAGTGTTACGACATATCTCTAGAAACATCTTCCTTTTCTTCTCTTCTTCTTTGTCGTATTTTTCATATTTTCATGAATAGACCGAGTTTAATTATGATACGACACATATCTCTACAAATATCTTCTTTTTCTTCTCATGTTCGTTGTCGCATCTCTCACAACACCGGCTTGTAGAATCACCATTTTTAAAGTTTAGATAATACTTCATTAATCCCTAGCTATATCTAACTCGGATTACTATGTAACTATTGTCGAACATATATCAGTACAGTATTATTTAGATAATAAAATTTCACACCGATTGTAGCAAGGAATGAGCATTGTAAAAATCTCGCTAAATAAATGCTGTCATACATTACATTATATAGTTTTACATCTAGAAATATGATTCTACAGTTACAATCTAATGGATAATAAACACAGCAATTATACAATTACATGAAATCATATATCACGTCAAAAGTATTGTATATAATGTAACAAATTTAATTAAAGACTCAATTCCAATGATCTTACCAAAGATTGTCGGAAAGAAAAAAGCAACATGAAGTGATGTGACGAGATGTGACGAGACGAAACGAGAAGAGACGTGACGTATTCAAAGGGCAATGAATATTCATAGGTTGCCCATATTTGTTTTAAACGTGACAATCTTCCTGGAATGGAACACACCATTTTCTGAGATGGATTAGGATCAGATTCAAATCAGACCCTTATTCTATACATTTCTGTAAATTAGTCATATGATCGACTTCCTCATTGGTGCCGTGAACGTTTGATTTCAAGAAGGTGAACGAAGTCGATGGACGAAAAGTGAACGAAGTCGATGGGTGATAGCTGAACCAAGTCGAAGCGGTGGTTCGTAGAATTGAATGAAGGTCTGGATGTATGTAGGTACACTGCAGTGAAGAACCTGTAATACAAGAAGAAAGCAAGTCTGAGCTCATTTGTCCCATACTTAGTACATTGTGATCTCGTTATTAAGACAATAGTTCTAGCCTTGCATCTTAAATCGCACAATATCGTAGAAGTAGTAATAGTAGTCTTTATTTTTCCGTTTACAAAACAACAACATGAAACATGCAAAGCGAAATATAATTGTATACATAATAATACATATTACGGATGGATAGCCCTGCTGAGCAATAACAGCATGATATCGCTATTTTCAGATATAAAGTCAATAAGATAAATCTACGTTGATATTTCGGAACACTTGGAGACATAAATATGGGACACCAAGTGACTTAATACCTTTAGACTTGCACAATGAAAGTCTCAAATGTGATAAAGAAAACTAATGCTATGTATGATATACAGATAGATCTAAGTCAATAGACTTGGAAGGATAATAAAAAATATAACAAATAAAAAAATAACAATATCCTTGATATGTTCGTCGTATTTTCTCATTTTATGCTCATTATTATATTATCTGGTTCAATTTCTGGCATAGTACGTTTACCAATACGACATCTATTTCTTCCTTCTTTCTTTTCTTCTCTTCTTCTTTGTCGTATGTGGTAGATATGATCTCTGTTCAATATTCATTATTTTTATTATCATCATCCTCATCATTTTCCTATAAAAACCTTTATGGATGAAATGCCAAGTTTTCTTCATAGCATTAGGTCTAGAGTTTACCAAGCAAATTAACATAGCAATAAAATGATAAGCATAAATCAATACGATATATATTTCTAAGAAACATCTTCCCTTTCTTCTCATCTTCCTTTTCTTCTCTTCTTCTTTGTCGTATGTGGTAGATATGATCTCTGTACAATATTCGTTATTATTTTTATTATCATAATCATCATCCTCATCATTATTTTCCTATGAAACCTTTATGGAGGAAATGCCAAGTTTTCTTCATGGCATAAGGTCTAGAGTTTACCAAGCAAATTAACATATCAATAAGATGATAAGCATAAATCAATACGACATATATTCTAAGAAACGTCTTCCCTTTCTTCTCACCTTCCTTTTCTTCTCTACTTCTTTGTCGTATGTGGTAGATATGATCTCTGTAATATATTCATTATTATTTTTATTATCATCATCCTCATCATTTTCCTATCAAACCTTTCTAGAGAAAATGCCAAGTTTTCTTGATAGTATCAGGTCTAGAGTTTACCAAGCAAATTAACATATCAATAAGATGATAAGCATAAATCCAATACGACATATATTTCTAAAAAACATGTTCCCTTTCTTCTCATCTTCCTTTTCTTCTCTTCTTCTTTGTCGTATGTGGTAGATATGATCTCTTTACAATATTCATTATTATATTTAGTATTATCATCATCATCATCATCATCCCTATCATTTACCTATCAAACCTTTATGGAGGAAATGCCAAGTTTTCTTGTTAGTATTAGGTCTAGAGTTTACCAAGCAAATTAACATAAATCAATAAAATTATAAGCATAAATCCAATACGATATATATTTGTAAGAAACATCTTCCCTTTCTTCTCATCTTCCTTTTCTTCTTTCCTTTTTTGTCGTATGTGGTAGATATGATCTCTGTAAAATATTCATTTTAATTTTTATTATCATCATCCCCATCATCGTTTTCCTATCGAACCTTTCTGGAGAAAATGCTTCTTAATAGTATTAGGTTTAGAGTTTACCAAGCAAATTAACATTGCAATAACATAATAAGCATAAATCCGATACGACATAATTTATACCGTACTTCTAAGAAACATCTTCCCTTTCTTCTCATCTTCCTTTTCTTCACTTCTTCTTTGTCGTATGTGGTAGATATGATCTCTTTACAATATTCATTATTATATTTAGTATTATCATCATCATCATCATCATCATCATCCTCATCATTTACCTATAAAACCTTTATGGAGGAAAT